>BQNB010016722.1:0-67596 GCA_026074375.1 Tanacetum coccineum | reverse complement strand
TCCCGAATACTTAACTTAAGACCACTTATCTTCTTATATCAATTGTACAACTGTAAAACTACCCAAGTTGCTATTATTTCTTAAGAGTATAAGTACATCAAACTGTACAAATATCATAAGTATGTCCAAAGCAACATTTTTTACCGCGTGGATTAGTCAGACTGTTAATACAAATAATGTCTAAAAATGTTATTTATATTTTTCGACTTCTTGATGTTTTGAAGATAACAAAATGTAAAAACATTTACGATAAAAATAAACGTTTACAAATTATTAATCGTAAATTTCTATTTCAAATGTAAATCACTTAAAATATGTACAAACAAATCATTAAACATGATTGGTGATCAAGAAAATAATTTCTCTTAACCATCACATTTTTACAAAAGTATTTTTACAAAATAAATATATACAAAATAATTTTTAATTAAAAGAAATGTTTTATTTAAACATATAAATTCAAATCTGGTTTTCCCCTCAAAATGGAACCTTCTATACCACATAAAATCTTCCCCACTAAAAGCAAAAAAATAGGAGCGTCAGTCTACGGCGGCCCCTTGATAGGCCTGGCGGCCCCCATATATATCTGGGACCACCGAGACCGCCAGCAGTTATCGTTGGGTTTTCCTGCCTATAAATAATGGACTATTCTCATCTGAAAAACAGACGTCTTTGCACGAATTTTTTTAGTTTTCTTTCTCTCTCTAAAAACACTCTTTCTCTCACTAAATCTCTTGATCACTAACATTGTTTGATCTTGTTTCAAGTGATCCAATGTCTTCTTTCTCATCTCTCCTCTCCTCTCTATCAAGTGCAAGAGAAGAACATTCTTATTCATCAAGAAACGAATTGTTGTAGTCTAGTGATTTTTCCTTCTTTCTTCTAAGAACCAAATCTCTATCTTGATTATCTTGTGTGATTGTGTAAATCGGATAGAGTATAAATTCGCTAGTGTAGATCTTGTGATTGTGTATTACTTGTGAAGTGGTACATTGGTTCTAGCTAAGATTAGGACTCGACATTTAGCTTAGTTTCGAAAAACAATGTAAGCGACGTGTAAACGTTTTACTCCGCATAAAGGGAGCTTGTTGACCAAGTGAAATCTCGAGTAGGATACGCGGGGAGTGGAGTAGGGCGAAGAGGAGCTTTGTAGCCGAACCACTATAAATCTTGGTATCTTGGTTTGATTGTATCTTCCCTCATCTCTTTATATTGTTGTAGTTCTTTCTTATTGTTTGTTTAGTTATAACTGGTAGATACATACATTGTTGGTTCATATTGTTGGTTGGTTGAACATATACTCGGATCTAACAAATTTTAGAAGTAAAACTTTAAAACAATAATTAACATGTAAACTATTCAACCCCCTATTCTAGTTTCCACAATTGGTTTTAGAAGCCGAGCTCACTCAAGATTTTTAAAATATATTGTATTTTAAAGCTTGGATCGATCTATGGATTCTGACAAATATCTAGAAGGGCAATGTGCTAGCTGTTGTAAATCTATTATCGACACTTCTCATATTACGTCTAACTTGATTGACGATTTGATACAAAAGATTTAAAGTTTTTTAAATGGAAACGTATTCACCCCCTTCACGGTTTTCACAATTGGTATCAGAAGCCACGTCGCTCTAGTTTTCAAAACAAATGGTTTTTAAAATATAGTACGATCCATGTATCAAATTACCCATGAAGGGGATTAAATATGAAAAGTGTTTTGTTGCTTGATTCGTACTAGTTTTGTTATTAAATATACTTCGTATACTAGCTTGAAGGAAAATTTTCTCAAAAGAACTTGGAAGTGTCAACTTATGTTTGTCTTAAGTGTAAGAGTATAAAATGATGTTTAAAACACGAATTTTTGTGATGGAATAAACTTTTAAAAGTCCTATGTTCTACAGTTTTAAGTCACAAATGATTTGGAACAAATAAGGTTTTTGGGTCTCTTTGGTGGCAGGTTCCATAAATGTATAGGGCAGGCCAGTATTTGGGGGCCGTCACCTTTATTTGGGGGCCGTCTGTCTGTTCAGCCAGCAGAATCTTGGGAAAAACTTCGAAAAAATCTTTATAAAATCAACTGTAAGTCCGTAGAAGTCGTGCCACCTGCCATTTTAAAGATAACTGAGTCTACTTTCATTCAAAAATACTTTCAAGTCATCATTCCAAACTTAAGTTAGTCAGAAATGCAAAATTGTCAAAACTTTATGTTTCGTTTTGACGAAAAACTTATAGTTTACCCTTTCTTTCAAGTCATGCATTTCTAGTCAATGTATCTTTGAAAAACGGTATATTTATCTTTTCAAAACATTGATCTTGATTAATTTTTTAAATGGGGAGGAAACTATTTTTTTAATCAAGCTAAGTATACATCGTTGTTTCTAATACACAAAACAACGATGAATATCCTTATGTATATGCTAGATGATTATGTGTGTTTACTTTTGTTTCAAATTGGTTAATAGATATTAATAAGTATTCATTGCTATTTGAAATTGAGCTAATTATATATCTAAACACATGTGTCGTGTATGCTATTTGTATGTACTAGTTTTCCGGATTATGCCTAATAGGAATTACGCTAGGTTTCTTGCGTTAAGTTGCTAAATTGTTTGTGCATTGCATATAGGCATAAATCACTATATTTGCAAGTGTTACATAAAAAACTTGTAGATCTTTTTGAGTGTAGTAACCCATTTAGGAATGTGAGCGATCAATGTTTGTAAAGTTGTGTGGAAAAATAATGATCTAAGATCCATATGTTAATATCCGTCACTAAAATATTTCAACACATTTATCTTCCTCTAAAAAAAATAACAAAAAAAAACAAGATGTTTAAATCTTTTCATTCATTCTTGGTTGGTTTGACTTTGGGATTGGTTAAACAAATAATATATCTGTCGTTTATACATTGGTATTTAAGTAAAGAAAATGTATTTTTAACTTGTTTATTTGTGCGTGCATTGTTCTACACACACAGCATAATTATATTCTTTTGATAAATGTATAGTATTTTACAAAAGATGCGTGTTGCATAAATGGTTAAAGAAAATCATTTATTATATCTTAAAAATGACAAAAACTATGTCATTACTATTACATATCAACATATGTTTTTTTGGGCACAGCAAAATATTTGGACAATCTTGCAGTAAGAAATTTAACTTGTCGTTATTCAACTCAACTTACAAAACTAGTCTTAGGATTAATGGAAAACACACTATGAAAATCTTTAGTTGTTTTCTTTTAAAAGATGTTCGGAGGGTCAAGAAAGATTTGAATATATATCAACTCTTTATTCAAACTATGATGATTTATTATCAATTTATTGACAAAGTTTTCGAGTATGGATAAAAAATCAGGATTCTTATTTGTCTAGCTTTAGATTATTATCAAAATATAACAAGAGGTCTTATCTTAAAACCTACATACTCAATCCACACTCGATTGATATGTAAATAAGACATCTTTTTCCAACCAAGACGATAAGAATATGCATCAGATATAACCTCACACACTGTGTGTGAGATGAAGTCAATATTGAGTCTACTTGTCCAATAGTTGTGTTCTAAATATTTGGTAAATATATGCATAAAATACACAATAAAGTAGGATCGACGACTTGAATGTTTTGTCCAAAACTTTCAAGTAATTTACCTTGCAATGCAATTGATAAAGTCGTCATCTCCGAAAAGCCAAACATGAGCAAATGCACAACATATGTAACTTTGCTCAAACAATTTAAAAGCACAACTCAAAACTCAAATTATCTTCTCATCAAAACTTTTTCTTACTTTACTAAATAAGCACAATATTTCTTCTTCACCAAATGAGAACCCTTTAACCATCTAAGGTTAGGACTAGGAAGAATTGAACATGTTCCACAAACCATTATCGCGCTTTCTTTCAATAAGTGATCGTAAAAGGATTTCGAATATGAAGATGATTATTATTCAAACGATATTCAATCTCATCATTCAATCTAATTACAAAATTAGAATATGAACATGAAATCGAGACTAGGATTTATCTAGATCACGGAAATATCAATCTAATGACCATAGATATTTTTTCGTGTCTACATGTTTAACCATCCTCGGTTATTACATGAAATCACGAAGTCGATTACAAGACAACAAGATTAGTCATCAAATTGCAACTCACACTTGCAACAAAGATGTTTCATTGAGTCTAAAGTGTTCAAATGTTTGTGTTATTAGCTATGGTCAAATTATACATGCTATACTTAACACACTCTAAGTAGGATTGACAACTTATAAATTTCCATCGAGAAACTCATAAGCACTCCAACTTGATAAGCAAGTCTTGGATGTCATTTCCGAAAACTCAAACCAAGAACCTTTATAACTTATATAAGCTTCTCCTAATAACCTAATTTCAACACCATATCCCAAATAGTGGGAAAATGATCCTTGCCCAAATTTGGCACCTCCACGGATCGATGGATCTTTCATCTTAGATGCATCTTCGGTTTAGGTAAATCTGCCCTATGGCATTATATTTAAAACATCTTCCTCTTGTGAATTAATTGCTTAAAAGTCCAACATACATGTAACTAACCTTTAGTAAATTATCATTATTTATACAAAGAAACATTCACAAGATCTATTAAGGTAAATAACCTTAATTTGGAGTGCTCTTTAAAAGACTTGCAAAAGGTGCATTCTTTGAACACTCTCATTATTGCTTTACACTTGTTCACTACTTAAAGCATACTCCTAGGTCCTAGATGACTCATTCTCTCTTATACCTACAACAACTTACTTGCTCTCTCATTTAACCTTAGAATTCCACACATCTTGATTAGGATTATGCAAACCAGAATTAAAGCACATTAGTGGAGTCATGTTAGGCTCTCTATGAAAAGATAATACAAATTTTATCTTTGCTACACTTTATTAGGAAAATATAGGAATTCTATTTTGTCCAACATGAGAATAACTACTGGAGAATATATTGCACTAGAAATTCAATTTGACCTAACGGTTGAATTGCTTCCAAGAGTGAAGTTGGGTTCGTGGTATAACCCGTAAAAATGGTCATGTTTAGTCTGAATTGAGCACCATTAGTGATAGTCTCATATTCATTCTCTAATTTGATTAAATGGCTCTTCCTAAATATGCCTAATGATAGTCTACATAGATAGACTTTGTATCTCGTTAGGAGTGCACACTAAGCTAGTAGAAATTAGGCTTATATTTAATCAATCTAGACACAATTCACCTCACATGTGCTTTAAAGTTTCAAGATGATAACTTGCTCCCATGTAATGCAATTATATGTCTTCATGGTTATCTTGACGCTCAACGTTTATTTGCTTAGCTATTAAATGCATGTCTATTGCAAAGGCGTTTGTCTTTTTCTAGCAATTTAGATAAAATATCTCTTAGTTTATCTAAATAACACATGCTCCTAAATGCTAAATGCTAACTTGTTTTGCATGACAATTGCATTTAAAACTATCATGTTTTGTTTGCGTCATTTACCTGGTTACGTGGTTACTTGTGCCAAAAACCCCTGTATCATGTTAGCGTAAGAGCATGACAATCTAACGTTTAAATGTCATATAGTCTTACACATTAATCTTATTGATTATTGTGTCGATGCGTGCCTAGATAAACTTGCATGCCTATATCTATATGTCTTATGCATCTAGGTATATATATTTTCTCACAATAGAATATTTTATTTGCATTCGTGTCACAAATCTAAAAAGTCAAAGAGAGTTGTAAAATGGTCTTATATCTCTTAGAGTCTTCACTCAAACATTCCCTTAATCATCATCTCGCCTTCTTCCAAAAGATCCACTCTTTTGTCAACAAGGTAAGGTTTAGATACAAATCAATCCACCTCCTAGTCCTAGTAGTTTGGACAAGCTTAAATATTTCATCGAATTAATTTAAGGTATCTTTAACTTGCGATCGCACGTTAAAGGTCAATATCGAAATTCCCTATTCAAGACTTTTTAACAAACAGTTAAGTTAACGCTTCCTTTTCTCTTCGTGAAACATTCTTTCTCTTTGACGAAACATTTTTTTTTCTCTTTGACGAAAGCATTCTTTCTCTTCGACGAAACATTATTTCTCTTCGACGAAACATTATTTCTCTTCGACGAAAACATTCCTTCTCTTCAACGACATTCCTTCTCTTCGACGACATTCCTTCTCTTCGACGAAAACATTATTCTTCTTCGATGAAAACATTCTTTCTCTTCGAAGAAAACCTTCTTTCCCTTCGATGAAAACATTCTTTCTCTTCGACGAAAATACTCTTTGTCTTTCGATCACACCTCTTCCTTCTCACTCAACCACGCTTCTACAACCATAGAGATGGCTAATCTCTTTCCTCCACTATTTCCGCTACCACCTTTAAGACAACCTTATACCTCGTCGTGTGATTGTTCTATGAACCTTTGAAATGCTTGAGAAGAGATACATAACATCGTTATTGTAGTTTATCGTACGCTAACCACCATCCGTCTTGACATTGTCAAGCTCGTCGCCTATATCTTTGTTTTTTTTCTTCTTTATTTATTTCTTTCTTTCGCGGACGAAACACACCAAAGATAAGTCACCATTTCCTTTGGGACAATGTCCAAAAGGAAACATCTCCATCGAAAAGGATGCGCCTGAAGATGTCAACGCCGACATTCTTTCTTTACTCCTCAAGCGCGAATCGTTAAAATATCTTTGTCTAAGTCTAGGAATGATGGAACACATTCCGTATATCTTTCTCTTGTTTTCTACTAGTCTCGATTCCAGTCTATCTTCTTTCCGTGTGTCGTGACAAATTAACTACTTCATCCGAAGTACTTTAAGTATTGTTAATTAGTGAAATTCAAATTAAAATGTTACACCTTTCACAAAACTCGTCCAACCCTAAACTCCTCTCCTGATGGCGGTCTGGCGGCCCCCAGGTCTATTCTGGCGGCACCCAAATATATCTGGGACCGCCGGAAGTAGCTTGTAATACCATTCATTTTTTTCTCCATAACCTAACACTTCCTCTCTTTTGCTACGAGCTGACGTCTACTCTACACCCAAATCTATGCCCAATATCTCTCTATAGATCAATGGGTCATCCTCATATTCTAACACTCATAAGCATCATTTCTTATGTTGTTAATAGTCAAGTGAATTTCATAATGAAATGCGTCTTATTCTTAAATACATTCCTTACAATCCATCACTTCACAATAAATCCCTCACATACAAACCTTGGTCCTCACATCTCGCATACGTCTTCTCTCAACTCTAATAGTCTCTTCTCTTCTATAGACGATTCTTCTCACTTTCAATAGTCTTCTCACTTCTAATAGTCTTTATATCTCTAACATTTCTTCCCTCTTCTAAACGTTCCTCTTCATCTCTAATAAGTCTTCTCACCTCTAACGTTTTCTCTCACTTCTAAACGTATCGTCTCTCTTCTAATAGTCTTGTTTCTATTAGAATTCCTCCTATATCTCTTGACAACTAACTATTTCATCAGAAATATTTAAGTAATTTACGAAATGCAAATGTCACTCCTTCACTAAACTTTTCACTTTCTAAAAAGTGAAGAACATAAAGAAGATATTCAATTTTCAAGTGTTATTGAGTTACCACAATGTTGAGTCTCTCTTTTTTTCACTCTTAAAAGAACCACCACCTCATTTCACATACCCACCTTTGTTCCTCAACATTGTCAACCAACAAAACACCAAACAAACTTTTGAATTCCCAAACATCCACCTTGTCTCGATAGGATCACTTGCGTATTAATTGTTAGCGTAAATGATATATCAATCATTTCTGACAACCTTGTTGCGGTTGTCGTAAGGGACTTATACAAGAAGTTTTACAATTACCTAGGTAGTGTACCTAATCGTTGTAGTGTAGTATAGGCAAGACTCGGGAGTTGTTATCGTTCTCTAGAGGAATAGGTTGGGAAGGCTTGATCACGGTCTAACAGAATTCTAAGGGATTGGGAGAAGATTATTTTTGTATTTTTATGTTTATAAGAAAGTAGTAACTCATATATTTGAGAGGTTGGTTGGTTTTAGCTATTAAACTAAATAACAATATAAACTAATGGTGATAACAATATAATAAAAGATTGTGTTTATTTAATCATGTATTACTCCCTAGATTACTTCTCCTAGTGTTGTCACTTTGTCACACTTGTGATGATCTGTGTAATTATTTCCTAAGTCATGAACGAATTACACGAACCCGCCGTCTACTTAGTATTCCGTTAAGGCAACGCACAAGTAAGGTAGTATGAAGACTATTACAAGGCCCCTAAGGGTATACTAAGTGCATGTGAAATATATTAAAAGTGGATCAACCATATTAGGGGGCAAGGTAGTATGAAGACTGTTACCCGATGGTATCCTTTCTACACAATCATATTTTCCTAGACATATCAACAGCGATACAGTCAAAAGCTAGTTTTCTAAGACCTAACATGCACATCCATCACAAGAAGCAACACCACTAAGATCTACATTCTAGGTTTCATACAATCATAAATAAACACAGTAGGAGGTTTAGCCAAGCATGTTAAAAATAAAGCAAGAACATAGATGAATCAAACAACACATAGACATATTGAATGATTAAATAAACCTTACTTGATTAAAACATGAGTTGGAGGAAGTACAATAGGGTTTTTAGGCCCTAAATTCGTCCCTAACAACTGCTAAACGAACTAGGGTTCGTACCCTCTTTTTATTCTAAAGTTACACACTTAAAACCCTAAATTCGGGTTTGTATATATAGGAAAATCGCTGTGACGGTGTCGTGTTTTAATCGTGACGCCATCATGAAAGAGAATATTCTAGATAATGGGTTGGGTCGTGTGCTCTAACGCCGTCATGGAATCTTGTGACGCCGTCTTGGTCTTCGTTGTGACGGCGTCACGTTGTATCTGTGACGCCGTCTCCAGCCGCTGAGAACATTATCTTGAGAGATGTTGGTGTAGGTCCGTAGTCTTGTCTATTTCTTCTCCAAATGAGCCCAATTCACGTGTAATTCTTCCAAATGCCCTCCAAATGAGAAATACCTGAAAAGGAACTATTAAGTACCTATTTTGGGCATAAATGCACGATTTAGGTGGTTAAACGACCCCGAAAAAGTGTATAAAATGACACCTCATCAATTATGTGTACATGTTGCGAGCGAGAGTATTGTAGATAGATCTATCAGGATTATCATCCCCATCCTAGTAAGTTGTTCTTACTTGTATCGGTGGTCCTGATCATACTAACGTATACCATGTCAAAACTTGGGTGAATCTAGAAACCTACGGAGATACTTTACTTGGCATACTTGGTGCATTATGCTATTATCTTTGGTGTCTTAATTTAGTATTACCGTAAATACCTTTTGTGATATATTGTATGTGTTACAATAGTCGCTCTAAATGGAAACTTGTGTCCATATTTTTTACTTAAACCTATGAACTTACCAACATTATTGTTGACATTTTTAGCATGTTTATCTCAAGTACCTATCTTGTAAGGATTATTTGAAGCGCATTCGGAGTTCGCATGCATTAACGACTTTACTACATGAAAGTTTATAAAAATTAAATAATTGATTTTATGAGCATCATTGAATACCGTTTTAACTCTTATTATTTTCAATTATGTAAAACTTGATCTTTTATTAAATAAACGATGTATATTTTCAAAACATCCATTTAGTGGTCGTTCTCTTGTACTTTGTGTTTGAGATACTTTACGAATATCACGCCCCCATGTTTCCTATTCTGTTGCGCCATGTTTTGAGGGTGTGACATTAAATCCTTTTCCCTTTCTTGAGCTTACAAAAATGCAACCCACCTCCTCCTTAGGGCAATGGGATTGATTTCTTCTTTTAATACCACTACATAACCCCATAATACTCAACCACTTTTCCTCTTTCTCATAAACACTCTTCCTCACACACACTCATCCATTTTCTCTTTCAAAAATCACAAATATTTCTCCTCCTCTCCTTTATAAATTGGCCAAGATTAATCTAAAAGGTTAGCCATACTCAAAAATTCATTTTAACACAAGAACTACACTAAAAAGGCTTGTTTAATCACCTCTAACAAGTCTTTTGATTTGTTTTTCATCCAAGGTAACATTTGAAAGAGTTGTTTCATCTCAGCCTCATCTTCATCTTATCATAATCTTGGTGTTATCCTAGGTAAGACAAGGGTACAAGACGGCTTGTGCCTATCTTGTACCCGAAAAGTGCCTTTTAGAGCTGAAAACAAGTTTGAGTTAATCTATTTTTGTTTTAATTTAAAAAACACTAAGCTACTATAAATATGAAGTTAATACACTCTAAATATGATGTTAAAATATCTATGGGATTGGTTTGGGTGATTTGAAGGGTTAAGTGACTAAACTAGTAGTGAAAACATACGTAAAAATAATGATTTTATGCTTAATCGGGAGTTGATTTGAACATGCAACGAGTCCAAATTTTTATAAAGTAGCTACTAGTTTTGACACTTAGATATGTTCTTAAAATAGCGGTAAAAATGGTGTAAGAATTATATTGGTGTTCTTAAGGTCCTGATGATAAAACTTGTTGGAAAAACTACATGGAATAATGATTTTAAGTCACTTTAAACACTTAGGAAGTCATAGGATAAAATGAGGCTTTTGTTCATGTTGCTACTGAGTGTTAGGAATACAAAAAGTATCGGTGATGCGTAATTTCTTTTGAATATTTATTTACCAAGTTTTAAATTTATTAAACTCGTTTCACCTTACAAACGCACTAACGAGCAGAGAACTCGATCGTGAGTAGTGTAGTTATGGTAAATTTGAGATCGTCCCAAGAGCTAAAGGGCGAAAATAAATCTGAGTTTAAAGTGACACATTTTTATAGCTGTTTTAGTGATTAAGATGTAAGAAAATAAATGAGAGGAATTAAAGTGGTTTTATCAATCAAATGAATTGGTATATTGGAAAACTACTAAGAAGATGAACCCATTTAACTTAATTAAATATCCAAGGTTGAATTATCTTGATCTAAAGTGTAATGTCTAATTCTTATTTTATTAGTGGTTTCTAAAGTCGATAGACTTGAATATGCATATGTGGTCTATCCTATACTTCTCACGATTCTGACTCATTCCAAATCGTATAGGAGGTAGGATATCCAGTTTGTAGTGATTAATCTCGACTATTCCCAAAACATATTTAATAATCTATAAAGATTATTAACCCTCTTTGAAATGGTTCCTATGCTTTTTAAGTATATTAAGTGATAAATGCGGTGACCAGTTAGTTCTCACAGTAAGAGAGTTAGTGATCCTTCTCAGTACCATTGGATCCCAGATTGACTAGATAATTCAAATAAATAGGGCTAAGCTAGGTCCAACACCAGTACTATCAAAACCACGGTTGCATAATAGTCTAAGGAATAGCTAACGAACAATAGTCAGACAAAATGAGATAAAAAAATAATTAACCAAGGAGATAAATTAATAAATTTAAATGACAAGAGTAAAATTATACATAATAAATGTCAAGCTATCAATTCAATGAATCTGAGACCAAATAAAATTATTAAATAATTAACCTAAATCTTGAAATCAAACTGTTTAAAAAAAATAAAAAATAGAACATAAATGATTAAATAAATACATATATTGTTGAGGAATCTGTACAAATCATGCTTATAATTAATGCTCCGATCTTTAGTGGATCCGTGGTACGAACCCGACGGGTTTGCCCGATACCGATTCAAGGCAGGCAAGCACCCTACTTCTTCTTTTCCTTTTCGTCCTTATGTTTGTCGCTCAAGAAAACCACACAGATGGAATTTGATATAAATTGATGCCTTTTCCATTGTTCCATGCGTCATTATTTATACATAATGATAAGTATGAGACTTTGGCAACACAAGCCCCTCATCGTACTTGTAGTTTATTAATTAGTCCTTAAAACTTAATAGAAATTGAGCACATATATTCCTTAGATGAGTCATACTTTACTCCGTAATTGATTTGGTTACGGCATAACCTCACCGATGTGGTTACGCCGTAAACTTTCTTGTCGTTACGTCGTAAACTTCTGACTCGGCTTTCTTTCTTTAAGTGATAATTTCGGTTACGGCGTAATAAATATTCGCGTTGCGCCGTAACCTTTAATCGGCAACAATATAATTTCCATAATAAAAGATTATGGCGTAACCATATTAGATGTTATGCCGTAAAGCTTTATCAGCATCGAATCTTCGTAATAATTAAGTGATCTTCCAAATCTTAGTAATAAGTGGTCAATTACAGCATAACTCTTGTTGTTGTTACGCTGTAACTTCTTCGTCAGCATAATTTCACGTGTAGTAACCGGTTACGGCGAATCATGTTATTAATTACGCGGTAACTCATGAATAATGCGGATTTTGATATAAAAAGCCGTTTTTCCGCATCTTTTCTGTTCCATTGCCCAAATTACCTAACATACAAAATATTAACGAATTAAGTACCAAAATGATATAAAGCAATGCAATAAACGTGGGAATTTGATATGAAAAAGTATTAATTATTTGATGTTATCAAATATCCCCCTACTTGACTTCTAATTGCCCTCAACTAAAACCTTTTAAATAATTTTCAAAAAGATATCTCCTTAGTTATCCATGAAGATATGAAGTTAAAAATTACCTATGCTAGAAAATTCTAAACTGAGCACCTCACGAAAGGAAAAATGAATCACACTCATACTCTCACTAATCTATGTGTTTCATTTTCGGTGATCGCTCAACTGCTCAGTCATGGCGAGTATTCTATCATAAGCTTGGCCAGGATACTAAGCTTCACCCCTAGAGTCTAGATGCAACTGTTCAAGAAGGCAAATAGGTTGACATAACACAAAGGCTTACGGGGTGAATCGTTCTCTAAATGAAATCTTTACTAAAAGCGTTACACCAACAAGGGCGACAAAACTACACATACAAATCCGCAACGACGGATGATACATGTATGATTGCTCACTCCCTCATTCGAGCAAACCCAGAGGTTGGGAGGGAGAATGATATAGGGTAGGATAAAGACATGGGATGCATATTTATATGTGTTAAATAAAAACACAAAACAAATACTGTCCTAAGTCCACAATCTCCCCGTCACTGGTCACATTCAAATCCCATAAGGTAAAAAGGAGGGTCAAAAGTCAAGGGGTCTTCATAATACACGAGTTAATGCGTATGAAATATAGTTAAGTGCATCATAATCTCCATAACTTAGTCAAGAAAGACACATTAACTCGGCCTTCATTATCAATGAACAAAAATTATGTGCTAAAATTTTTTGAAAATTTAGGCCAAATTAGCACATAATCTCACCAAATACCTCATTTCTATCTCTTTTCCCCCCACTTGAGTTGTACAATGCCATCATTGTACAAATAGACATATAATAGAAAGTAGAGATAGAAATGTATGGGTTCAAATGAACTAACCGTTAATCAAGACGGAATCATCGCCAGCTGGACAAGGTGGAAATACTACCACAATATGACAAGTAAGTCGAATGATGATCAGCTAATAAACTCTTGCTTGCATTCTTTATTCTCTTTTTTTATGCAAGATAAGGATACAATAAATTACAATATATACACATATATACATGAGCATCCCTCCACTTGAGATCAACTATCTTCAAAACCTGTCTTTTCTTCAAACACCCTTTATCCTAACCTGTAACTTCCACCAGTGAAACCTAAAGTTAACCAGCAACTCTCTGATCATGGACTAAGAAACTACAGGGTAGGCTAAGGCGATAGGTGTAACAAAACAACATATATTGGGTTACAAAATGAAAGGAAAGGCTCAGCGGGTTGTACTAGAGGTAGCTTGCACTAAAGATAAGTGCAACAAAAGGTTTAACAAGGGGGTTGACTAATCAGTGTGAAAAGTCACAAATATAACATGGATGGGCTATTTGGGGTTAATCCTAAAATTTCCTTTTATCACAGCTACCCCGATTACACTAGGTGCAATGCTTATTATTGGGATCTCGAAAAGATATACCAGGCCAAGTTCTAAAGTCTACTACTGTCACCAGCACACTCATTGTTATTGGATTTATGTATAAGGGGAAAACAAAAAGGCTTATCCTCACACAATTGAATTATAAGGTAGGTGTGCTCAGTAAAGTTTTAACTAGTTATGCAATGAAAAACATGTCAAAATTTTAGTAATGAAACATTTTTCAAAATAAACTGGAAAAATAAAGGCAAGTATAATTAAATGGGTGTTTATTTCTAATTCCTTCCCCCACTTGAGTCAAACATAAGCATATAAAATTTAAATAGGAAGGGTTAGAAATGGAACGGATTACTCCCCTGGATTTGCTCGGAGATATGATGAAGAGACAGCATGCTCTAAGCCATGCTCTAAGTCTACTTCTTCGAGCAACATCCACCATCACAGGAAACTTTACCAACCACCTGTATAGCATCCAACTAATCCGGTTTGCGATGCTTCCTCGCAGCTTGTTTAGTATCCAAGCACCACCACTTGTGCATAACCTGTATGGCTGCAAGAAAGACTAATACCAAAAGCATAAATCCGGATAAAAGCATAATAGCATGAAATGTATAGGATAATGATATAAGAAATACAATCCTAACTCACTTTTGTAGGAATCACGGTTACATTTAGCGTATGCAACAAGCCTTTTAAACCATTTGGTGGCCCAAGTGGACAAGTGAAGTCTCATGAGGGTTTCCAAAGAACATACCCACAAAGTTCATTTACCAATATACACGGTTTTGTAAAATTTCAAACAATTTAATGATTTGCAGAGAGTGATTACGGCGTAACCATGGACAGGGTTACGCCGTAATTATGTGGATGACCTTTTTGAAAATTTTGGATTAAGTTTAGTTACGGCGTAATCATGGAAAAGATTACGCCGTAAGCCCAATGATTACGGCGTAACTGTGATGGTTACGCCGTAATTGCTGCAACAGTAGCAACATAACCACATAATTACGAGTCGAGGTGACCTCGAATTTTGTCTCCTCGCTGTTACACCCCTGCAAAACCAAGTAAGGAACATACAAACCAACTAATATGCAAAAATTAAAGTGAAATAAGACAAAGCATAAATTAAAAGATAGGCATGGGGTGCCTCCCACGAAGAGCTTGTTTTTGTTTGAGTCTCTAGCTTGACTCCACCCTTATTTACTAGGTAACCGGGTGTCGATCCCCTCACTTGGGATCAAGTGTGGGTGGAAGTAGCAATAGACACCCTTAGGGTGTAAGTAAGCTACAGGATGTGAATAGAAAGCATACCTTCCAGGAGATATAATGTCCCTATCTACCTTACATGGTTTAGATGTTTTAAACACTCCATATAAGGGACTCATTAGTTGAGTATGAATGAAAGGTTAGGTATTAATGATAACTGAATGCACCTGAATTTTTGTAAAATTTGATTGAGGTCTTATAGCTAGAAGTCTTTCAAGCTCTTCTAGATCCTTAGTAGGATTAAAATCAGCCTCCTCATCAACCATGGTTACATTCAAGATCTCATCTCCTAATTCTTCCAAAAGTTCATCCAACATTGATTTAGTAGCCGGTGCTACATAATCATCATTAGGGGGTGTGGTGTGAATGGGTTCTAGGATTAAAGGTTGTGTTATTTCGTCTATTTCATTAGGGACGTTAAAAAATTTCCAAATCGTTTCAGTCCTCGGACCATTAATATCCCCACATATCAATCATCATCATCTTCCTCCTGATCTTCCTCCGAATCACCATCTTGTTTCCAAATACTATCCTGAACTATATCATGCCTCATTCGCTTCATGTTTTCAGCTCCTATTCTAAATAAGTCATCTAAGATTTTATCAAAGCCGGAATCCTTCTTACTAGTGTTAGGTGTGTGTTATGGTTAAGCAAAAAATTAGGGTTTGAAACTATAGGAGTGATTACTGAGTGAATTCATTCCTAGGCGTTGTTTGGCAATGTATAGATTATATTCATCGATAGTCACTTTTTCTATGTCAACATCGTTGCTTACCTTGGTAGATACTAAATAATTCTTAGGATAGAGTTGAACAGGTGGAGTAGGTAAGTAATGAGAATACGGATAGTAAAAAGTATTACCCTTATTCCGGTGAAAAGAGTTAAAATACGTCTCATCATAATGTGTTGGACTTCTTCTAGATCGAACATCATCCCATAATCTCCTTCCTTTCGCAGCTTCATACTCAAGGTACTCGTATATCGTCATGTTCTCAATGTCAAGCTCGATTTCCATGTTTCTTGAAAATCAATCAAGAGATAACAGTAGATTGTGCTATTACAAGGAAACAAATATTGAAATAAAATATATACAAAACTCAAATTTAAAACCTAATTAGCTCCCCGGCAGCAGCGCCAAAAACTTGATACGTAATTTCTTTTGAATATTTATTTACCAAGTTTATAATTTGTAAAACTCGTTTCACCTTACAAACGCACTAACAGGCAAAGAACCCGATCAAGTAGTGTAGTTATGGTAAATCTGAGGTCGTCCCAAGAGCTAAAGGGCGGAAATAAATCTGAGTTTAAAGTGACACATTTTTATAGCTGTTTTAGTGATTAAGATGTAAGAAAATAAATGAGAGGAATTAAAGTGGTTTTATCAATCAAATGAATTGGTATAGTGGAAAACTACTAAGAAGATGAACCCATTTAACTTAATTAAATATCTAAGGTTGAATTATCTTGATCTCAAGTGTTAATTCTTATTTTATTAGTGGTTTCTAAAGTCGATAGACTTGAATATGCATATGCAGTCTATCCTATACTTCTCGCGATTCTGACTCAGTCCAAATCGTATAGGAGGTAGGATATCCAGGTTGTAGTGATTAATCTCGACTATTCCCAAAACATATTTAATAATCTATAAAGATTATTAACCCTCTTTGAAATGGTTCCTGTGCTTTTTAAGTATATTAAGTGATAAATGCGGTGACCAGTTAGTTCCTACACCAGGTAAGGAGTTAGTGATCCTTCCTAGTACCCATTGGATCCCATATTGACTAGATAATCTAATAATGGGGCAAGCTAGGTCCAAACCACCCGTACTACCAAAACCCAGGGTTACATAATAGTCAAGGAATATCTAACGAAACAATAGTCAGACAAAGAGATAAAAAAATAATTAACCAAGGAATAATTAATAAATTAAATGACAAGAGTAAAATTAAACATAATAAATGTCAAGCATCAAAAAATTAAGCTGAGACCAAATAAATTATTAAAAATAACTAATTGAAATCAAACTGTAATTGTTGAGGAATCATGTACAAATCATGCTAAAATAATGCTCCCGATCTTCTAGTCGGATCCCGTGACGAACCCCGAAGGGTTTGCCCTTTACCCGAATCAAGCAGGCAAGCACCCTACTTCTTCTTTTCCTTTTTGTCCTTATGTTCGTCGCTCAAGAAAACCACACAGATGGAATTTGATAAATTGATACTTTTTCCATTCTTCATGCGTCATTATTTATACATAATGATAAATTTGAGACTTTGGCAACACAAGCCCCTCATCGTACTTGTAGTTTATTAATTAGTACTCGAAACTTAATATAAATTGAGCACATATAGTCCCTGGATGATTGATACTTTACGCCGTAATTGATTTGGTTACGGCGTAACCTCACCGACGTGGTTACGCCGTAAACTTTCTTGTCGCTACGTCGTAAACTTCTGACGCGGCTTTCCTTCTTTAAGTGATAATTTCGGTTATGACGTAATAAATATTCACGTTGCGCCGTAACCTTTAATCGACAACAATATAATTTCCGTAATAAAAGATTACGGAGTAACCATATTGGATATTATGCCGTAAAGCTTTGTCAGCACCGAATCTTCGTAATAATTAAGTGATCTTCCAAATCTTCGTAATAAGTGGTCAATTACGGCGTAACTCTTGTTGTCGTTACGCCGTAACTTCTTCGTCTGCATAATTTCACGTGTAGTAACTGGTTACGGCGTAATCATGTTATTAATTACGCCATAACTCATGAATAATGCGGATTTTGATATAAAAGTCATTTTTCCGCATCTTTTCCGTTCCATTGCCCAAATTACCTAAAATATAAAATATTAACGAATTAAGTACCAAAACAATATAAATCAATGCAATAAACGTGGAAATTTGATATGAAAAAGTATTAATTATTTGATGTTATCAATCGGTCACTTACAATATAGCTAGTCGTAGCTCGTAGAGTAATCATATGTACAGTTAGTAAGCTAACCGGGCCAAAGGCTCATGGAAAGCCCATGACTAAGCCCATGGCCGGCCATAGCTAGGAGTATTTATACCCTCTCCACACATGGAGAGGGTGTTGGTTATTTATTTTCTCACATAGTTAATCTAATATTCTTTTCTTTGTTTCTCTCTCTAAGTGTTTATCCAACCACCTCTTTCTCTCTCTAAAAACCCTAGATCGAATCCCATACTATATGTGTTAAGATATGCTACAATTGGTATCAAGAGCCATGGGGTGTTTGTGAAGGTTTTGTGTGCGTTTGTTACTCATTTTACTCGTGTATTTTGGTTCGAACCTATCAAAAGGTTTTCATATTTTGAGGGTTTAAACACCATAAAGCTTTATATTTTCTTTTTTATTTATCTTAGTTTAGGCTAGAAGTACAAGAAAATCTTTGAAAACCCATAAAAAATTCATCTTTTGAGTCTTTTTGGTTAGAAAAAGAGTTTTGTACCAAGAATCTTGATTTCAAATTGTTCGTGTCAAAAATGTTAAAGTTTGTGTTTTTAAGGTTCTAATAGTCTTAGATAGGTAAGAAGTACAAGAAAAATTGGGTAAAAATGTCAAAAAGTAGGTCTTTTTAAGATTTTTTGTTTTTGAGTTTCGAAGTGTATTGGGCGAATTATACGTGAAGGCAGAAGGTTTGTTTAGTTATACATTTGTATCTTTCAGGCGAATATACTAATGTAATAGGCGAGTTATATGTTTTTTTCTTCAGGCGAATTATACGTAGCTCCATAGGCAAATTATACGTGTGTTTCTATTCAGGCGAATAGTACGTGTATTACTCAGGCGAAATATACACTCATTCTTAAGGCAATTTATACGTTACATTCTTAAGGCGATTTATACGTTACCTTCTTAAGGCGATTTATACGTTAGTTTCTAGGGCGATTTATACATCATCATTTGGGGCGATTTATACATCATTTTTAGAGGCGATTTATACATCATTTGCTTGGGAGATTTATACGCTTTACTTGGGTGAACTATACGCTTTCCATAGGAGAATTATACGGTTGTTCTTTGATTTGTAAAATCCCATAAAAATTTGTTTTCCTGGTTTTATTAAGAATTGCAAAATATCGTGTATTTCAAAGACTTAATTACATCAATCAAACCTCACTTTAACACAACAACCTCCAATCATTGTATGATCATCTTTTATCTTATCACATTAAAATGGATTTAATTATTCCACTTGGACAAAAGAATACTCTTGCTGAGTACATGATACTCTCTGGTGCTGACAATCATCAACTAATGTTGGACAAGGACCTGTATGACTCTTAGAAAAGTAGAATGGAATTATACATGCAAAACAGAGAGCACGGAATAATGATACTTGAATCAGTTGAACACGGTCCACTCATTTGGCCTACTATTGAAGAGAATGGGGTGACCAGAACAAAGAAATATGCTGAATTATCTGCTGCTAAGAAAATTCAAGCTGATTGTGATATGAAGGCAACCAATATCATTCTTCAAGGTCTACCAGCTGATATCTATTCACTTGTTAATCATCACATAGTTGCCTAGGATTTATGGGAGAGAGTTCAATTACTAATGCAAGGTACCTCTTTGACTAAGCAGGAAAGAGAGTGTAAACTGTATGATGCATTTGATAAGTTTACTCACATCAAGGGGGAATCACTTTATAAGTATTACTTGAGATTCACTCAGCTGATTAATGACATAAACATCTACAACATGAAAATGGAACAATTTTAAGTTAATACCAAGTTCTTAAACAGTCTTCCACCTGAATGGAGTAAGTTTGTGACTGATGTCAAGCTTGTAAAAGATTTGCATACTACCAACTTTGATCAGCTTCATGCATATATTTAACAACACGAACTCCATGCAAATGAAGTCCGTCTTATGCGTGAACGCAATTAAGATCCACTTGCACTAGTTGCTAATCATCAGATGACTCCACCTCACTTCAACACTTATCAGTCTTCATACAACAATCCTCAGCTTCAACAACAGTTTCCACCATCTCAATATGGATCAATTCATCCCACTCAACATTACTCATCTACTTATCCATCACAACCTCAATTCAATCATTCATCCGTTCCACCATCATATCCATATCAGTCTCAAATGAAATATCAAACCTCATCTGTTCCACAAATTGCTTATCAATCACCTCAAGTTTCTACACAACCCATGACTGAGTCACCTCTCGTAGACTCAGGTCTTGCTGTTCATGTATTCTCTCTAAGAGATGATCCAATTGCTTGTCTCAACAAGGCAATGGCTTTTCTAACAGTTGTAGCTTCCTCAAGGTTCCCCTCAACCAATAATCAACTTAGAACTTCCACGAATCCAAGAAACCAAGCCACTATTCAAGATGGTAGGGTCATAGTGCAACAAGTTCAGGGGAGACAAGGGCAAAGTTATTCTAGTACTAGTTATAAGAGTAATGATACTAGTTCTGGGGGAAACAATGCAAGTGGACAAGCAAGGGTTGTTAAATGCTACAACTGTTAAGGTGAAAGACATATGGCTAGGCAATGCACTCAGCCTAAGCGACCAAGGAATGCATCATGGTATAAGGATAAAGCAATGTTAGCTAAAGCTCAGGAAGCTGGACAAATTTTGGATGAAGAGCAACTCGCATTTCTTGCAGATCCAGGGGTTCTAGACGGTCAAGTTGTTCAGACAATCATTCCAAACAATGCTAATTTCCAGACTGAGGATCTTGATACTTATGATTCTGACTGTGATGATGTCTCGAATGCAAAAGCGGTTCTCATGGCCAATATTTCCAACTATGGTTCTGACGTTATCACAGAGGTACCCCATTCTGAAACCTATCTTAATGATATGGAAAATCAAAGTGTGCATGCAATGCAGGATTTTGAACAAACACAAGTTGTGGATGTTACAGATAATGAGATAACAAGTGATAGCAATATCATTTCGTACTCTCAATATTTGCAAGCAACACAACAGGCAAATGTTCAAGATACTAATTTACAAGCACAACAAGATTCAATGATCTTATCTGTGATTGAACAAATGTCGGAACAAATGATTAATCATGTAAATAATTGGGAAAAGGCTAATAAGGAACAGAATAATGAATCAGTAACCGTTGAGCTTGAGAAATATAAAGAACGAGTCAAAACTTTTGAACAATGTCTTAATATTGATTTAAGCAGTCGTGAAAAAATGATTGGTTCTCAAATGGATGATATGATTAAAGAGAAGCTTGCACTAAAAGAACAAGTTGACTCACTTGAGCAAAATCTTTCTAAACAAATCAAAGAAAAGGAATCTTTATTGCAAACATTCACTGTTTTCAAAAATGAATCCAAAGAAAAAGAAAATAAATATATAGAAAATGAAATTGAATTGGAAAAGAAGATAAAGGAACTTGATAATAGTATTTTTAAAGTGGGTCAATCTGCTCAAACAGTGCACATGTTAACAAAACTGTAAGTTTTTTATGATAATATTCACAAACAAGCTCTAGGTTATCAAAATCCGTTTTATCTCAAGAAAGCTCAGCGGATAAAACCAACCTTGTATGATGGTATTGTTATTTCTAATAAACATGTTGCTATGCATGTGATTGATGATGAAGAGACATTGATTTTGGAAGAAGAAAGTCGATCAAAAATGTCTGAAAAAGAAAAGGATTCAGAGGCTATTAAACAAAACATTTCTCATAAACCTATTGATTATGTAAAATTAAATAGATTATCTGAAGATTTTGGGAAACGCTTTGTTCCACAACAAGAATTGTCGGCTGAACAAGCTTTCTGGTATCATATGTCAAACCCTTCCACTAAATCTTCTGATGCATCACCTGTCAAAATGGAAGCTCCTAAGGAACTTCCTAAGGTAAGCTTGGTGAATGAAAGCCTTAAAAAGCTTAAATTTCACCTTGCCAAGTTTGACAACGTGGTGAAGATTATACTTGATGCTCGTACAGAAGGTGAATGGGGGTTTGAACATACTAAAGCTGTTTTTAACAATGAAATTATTCCATTTCTAAAATCTTTAAAAGACATCTTCAATGTGTTTGATAAAGATCTTCTAAATGAAATAATGGAAGTACAAACAGTTTTTGACCAAATGGAAGCTGTTGTTCAACAGTCTTCAGTTGACAAACAATGTTTGGAAATTGCTAAGAAAGAACTACTTTTGGAAAATGATCTCGACTCTTACAACAAAACATGTCTCAATATGTTCTTCTGACTGTGATGAATTCTATGTCTTTGAATGGTGAATCTGTAAATATGGAAAGAAAGAGAAATGAATCTTGTGATAAGTGTTTCAATCTTGATGCTGAGCTTTTGAAAACACAAAATACGCATAATGATCTTTTAAAAGTTACTCACAACTTGAAAAACATTGTATTTCTCTTGAATTGTCAATACACTTAGAGGGTGTTTGGGATTGCTTATTGAAAATAGATTATGCGTTTTGAAAATGAATAATCAGATAATCAGTGTTTACAAAACGTGATTTTGAAAATTAGTGTTTGGATTTGATTATGCTATTTGGAATCGCAATAATCACATAATCAGTTTTCTGAGTGTTTGACAAACCAAATTATTTACAACTTTAGTAGTAAAATTACCAAAAAATACATGATATAAAAAGACAAAACTTGGACATAGACAAAGCATACCACCATCTGACACACACTAGTAAATAATAACATATGGCAAAATAGTAATTAAATGAAAGAAAGGAAATCACGTTTCCAAAAAGTAAGGGAGGAGCAGCTGCTGCAAAACGTCATTTTGAAAGCCTTATAACGCAGAAAAGTGATTCTTGAACTTTGTTTGCCAAACACCAAAAATTGATTATTTGCGTTTTAAAAACACAATAATCAAATAATCACATTAAAAACGCAATAAAAACACCCCTTTAATCAATAAATTTTTCAAAAACATGAATCTTGTGATAATCAAAATGCTCTTGAAATTCTAGAATTTTTTGAAAATAATGATTTGAAAGCTCAGCTACAAGACAAAGACACTACCATTTGTAAGTTGAAGGAAATTATAAAATCAATGAGAGAAAAGTCCAAGGAAGAGAATGTCAATTATGATTATTGTGAAATAGAGACCAAAAATGTGGAACTGGAAAATAGTGTGGCAAAATTGCTTTCGGAAAACGAGCGTCTTTGTAAAGAAATTAATCATGTGAAACAGGTTTTTAAAGATCAGTTTGACTCAATAAAAAAGACACGTGTTCGTACTAAAGAACAGAGTGACTCTTTAATTGATAAACTGAACTTAAAATCTGCTGAAAATGAGGATTTAAAAGCTCAAATTCAAGATAAGGTTTTTGTGATAACATCATTGAAAAATGATTTACGAAAATTAAAAGGAAAAGAAATTGTTGATATTGCTGCACAAATACCATCTGCCAACACTATTGTTCCAGGCATGTTCAAGCTAGACTTAGAACCTTTGGCTCCTAGGTTATTGCAAAATAAGGAAGCTCACATAGACTACCTTAAGTACACTCAAGAACAAGCTGATATTCTTCGGGAAATAGTCGAACAAGCTAAAGCAAAACAACCTTTAGATGATGAGTTAGACCTTGCATGTAAGCATGCCCAACGAATTCAGGAGTTACTAGTATATGTTCGAGATACATGCCCTAATGCGATTAAACTTAGTGCGAAAAAGGTTGTTGTCACACCCAAAAACAATGTCAAGAAAGTTAGGTTTGCTGAACCTCTCACATCCTCAAGCAACATTAAACAGGTAGAGTCATCTACAATATCATATTCTAATAGGGGTGTGCACGGTTCGGTTTGAGTCGGTTTTTGGGTAAAACCAAAACCGAACCAAAATATTTGGTTTTTATAAAACCAAAAATCGAAACCGCTCGGTTTTTGGCTGTTCGTTTTTTTCGGTTTCTCGGTTTTTGCGGTTTGGTTTTTTGGTTTTTTTAGTTTCAAACCGTTTAAATTTGGTTGTTACTAATTTATATTAATAAACTTGTTTTACGTAGAAAATTAGTTTTTTTTGTCAATATGAGCTTAATAATGTTTACACAATTTTTTACAATTATACACATATAAATGAGACATACACATGCATGTGAAAATACACATAGTATGATCATTGTCTTTGTAACGATATATTGTCAAGTAAACATACGTACACGACAAACATATATATAAACATTAAGATAATATATATTATAATAATTTCATCCATAAAATAAATATGAATTTAAAATTTTTAGTTATCATTTATTTATCTATATTATATTAATTATATATTATTATAAAACTGGTTTGGTTCGGTTCGGTTTTTACGGTTCGGTTTTTGAACAAAAACCGAAACCGAACCGAAATTTTTTGGTTTTTGAAAAATTAAAAACCGAACCATCGGTTTCTAGTTTCGGTTGGTTTTTTCGGTTCGGTTTCGGTTTTTTCGGTTTCTTCTGCTCACCCCTAGATTCTAACACACCTGTGTTGTCTCCTACAGGATTGAAGTGTTCTACTAGTAATTGCGGATCAAAGCCTACATGCAATAAAAAGAATGATAGGATCTCGCGAACACCAAGTAGGAACATGAAGAATAAAGAATAAAAAGAATCGTGTTGTTGAACCTATTCGTGATGTTGATGTTAAGCATTCACAGTTAAAAGCGAATTCTGAACTTATTTGTGCTACTTGTAAGAAATCTATGTTTGATGGTGTTCATGATATGTGTCTTCTTGATTTTTGTGGAAAATGTGAATAGCCGTGCTAAATCTGCTAAGAAACATAAAAAACAAAATATTTGGAAACCTACAGGTCATGTATTCACTGAAGTAGGACTTAAGTGGAAACCAACAGGCAGAACTTTCACTATAGTTGGTAACTCGTTCCCTTTAACTAGGATCACTTCAGCTAACGCAGTGCCTCCTAAGAAAATCACTTCCCTCTCAGTTGAAACACAAAAACCAAAGCTTAAAGTCTGCAGCAGGAAACCTAAAAATGTTAAAAATGTAGGTTCGAGTAAAAAGGCTAAGATTGTAGAATCTAAGAATGCTAACCACTCGGAACCCAATCATACTTGGGGATCCAATGCTACAGATATTCCATCGTCTTCTTCTCTTGTCATGACAGGTTGTCTAGATTGTTCTTTGGTATTTGAACTCTAGATGTTCAAAACATATGACAGGGAACCGCTCTCAGCTCATGAACTTTGTTAGTAAATTTCTGGGTATAGTTAGATTCGGGAACGACCATATTGCAAGGATTATGGGGTATGGTGACTATCAGCTGGGAAATGTTACTATCTCAAGAGTATACTACGTCGAGGGGCTTGGACATAACTTGTTTTCTGTTGGTCAATTTTGCGACGCGGATCTTGAAGTCTCATTTCGGAAAAACACTTGCTTTATTCGTAATTTAGAAGGTGTTGATCTACTTTCAGGATCCCGAGACACAAATTTGTACACAATTTCTCTTGATGACATGCTTAAAACATCTCCGATCTGTCTTCTATCCAAAGCGTCAAAGACTAAGAGCTGGTTATGGCACCGTCAGTTATCACATCTCAACTTCGGTACTCTTAACAAGCTAGCTAAAGACGGTCTTGCACGAGGCATTCCAAGACTTAAATTTCAGAAAGATCATCTGTGTTTAGCATATGCATTAGGAAAAAGCAAGAAATCCTCTCATCAACCCAAAGCTGAAGACACTAACCAGGAGAAACTATATCTTTTGCATATGGATTTGTGTGGCCCGATGTGTGTGGTGAGTATTAATGGGAAAAGGTATATCTTAGTGATTGTTGATGATTACTCATGATTTACTTGGGTCAGATTTTTGAGGACAAAAGATGAAGCTCCTAAGGCCATCATTAAATGCATCAAAAATATTCAAGTTCGTTTGAATGCCACTGTCCATAATGTTCGAACAGATAATGGATCTGAATTTGTCAATCAGACACTTCGTGAATTTTATGAAAATGTTGGCATCTCGCATCAAAGTCTGTTGCCCGTACTCCTCAGCAGAACGACATTGTCGAAAGGCAAAACTGAACTCTTGTAGAAGCTGCTCGTACAATGTTAATATTTTCTAAAGCTCCATTATTTTTATGGGGCCGAAGCAATCAATATAGCCTGTTACACCCAAAATTGTTCTTTAATCCGCCTTCGATACAACAAAACTCCATATGAACTTATGCAAGATAAGAAACCGGATTTATCATTCTTTCATGTCTTTGGTTCACTATGTTATCCTACCAATGACAATGACGACCTGGGTAAATTAGATGCAAAAGCTAACATTCGTATTTTCGTTGGTTACGCGCCCGCAAAGAAAGCATTCAGAATCTACAACAAAAGAACCCAGAAAATTATAGAAACAATTCATGTGACATACGATGAGCTGACAGCAATGGCTTCTGAACAATTCAGTTCAGGACCCGGGCTTCATTCTATGACTCCTGCTACATCCAGTTCAGGACTCGTTCCAAACCCGGTTTCTCAACAACCTTGTATTCTACGAAAAAGAGATGATTGGGATCGCTTGTTTCAACCTATGTTAGATGAATACTTCAATCCTCCATCAATTGATGTTTCTCCAGTTCAAGAAGTTGCTGCTCCGAGAGCTGTGATTTTAGCCGATTCTCCTGTGTCAACTTCCATTGACCAGGATGCTCTATTAATAAGTATTCCATCAACACAAGAACAAGAACATTCTCCAAACATTTCTCAAGGTTTTAAAGAATCACCAAAAACACCAATTTTTCATGATGATCCACTTCATGAATCTTTTCATGAAGACTCGACTTCTCTAGGATCATCATCGAATGTAAGACAAACCCACACTCCATTTGAACACCTTAGTAGATGGACTAAGTATCATCCTATAGCAAATGTGATCGGCGATCCTTCTCGCTCTCTATCTACGAGAAAACAACTCGAAACGGATGCCATGTGGTGTTATTTTGATGCCTTCCTAACTTCTGTATAACCAAAGAACTTCAAACAAGCAATGACCGAACCATCATGGATCGATGTAATGCAAGAAGAAATTCATGAATTTGAAAGGCTACAAGTTTGGGAATTGGTTCCGTGTCCAGATAAAGTGTTTTTGATTAAACTAAAATGGATTTATAAGGTTAAGACGGATGAATTTGGTGGGGTACTAAAGAATAAGGCTAGACTAGTCGCTTAAGGATTCAGGTAAGAAGAGGGAATCGATTTCGAGGAATCATTTGCACCGGTTGCTAGAATAGAGGCCATCCGTATCTTTGTAGCAAATGTCGCTCATAAGAATATGATGATCTACCAAATGGACGTCAAAACGGCTTTCTTAAAGGGCGAGCTCAAAGAAGAGGTCTACGTTTCTCAACCAGAAGGATTTGTTGATCAGGATAACCCATCGCATGTGTACAAGCTGAAAAAGGCCCTCTACGGTCTCAAACAAGCACCACGTGCATGGTACGACATGCTGTCAAGCTTCCTAATCTCACAACATTTCTCCAAAGGTGCAGTTGATCCAACACTCTTCATACGGAAAGCTGGGAATGACTTATTACTGGTACAAATTTATGTTGACGATATAATATTTGCATCTACTAATACTGCCATGTGTAATGAGTTTGCTAATCAAATGACCACTAAGTTCAAGATGTCAATGATGGGGCAGATGTCATTCTTTTTAGGATTACAAATTTCTCAAAGTCCTAGAGGCATCTTTATAAACCAATCTAAATATGCTTCTGAAATTATTAAAAAATATGGTATGCTAACTAGTGATTCTGTAGACACACCTGTGGTAGAAAAGAGTAAACTGGATGAAGATCTACAGGGGAAACCAGTTGATGCTACACTTTACCGTGGCATGATTGGATCCCTCATGTATCTGACATCTAGTAGACCAGACCTTATTTATGCAGTCTGCTTATGTGCCTGGTATCAGGCAAAGCCTACCAAAAAGCACTTAAATGCGGTTAAACGGATCTTTCGATATCTAAAGGGAACCATTAACATGGGTCTTTGGTACTCAAAGGATACCGGTATGTCTTTGACAGCATATGCAGATCACGCAGGGTGTCAGGATACTAGATGCAGTACATCAGAAAGTGCTCAATTCTTTGGTGATAAACTTGTTAGCTGGTCTTTAAAGAAGTAAAAGAGCACTGCGATATCGAGTACAGAGGCGAAATATATTGCTTTATCTGTGTGTTGTGCTCAAATCCTATAGATGCGTTCACAGCTAACAGATTATGGTTTTCAATTCAATAAGATTCCTCTGTACTGCGACAACAAAAGTGCGATTTCTCTCTGCTGCAACAATGTTCAACACTCACGAGTTAAGCACATCGATGTTCGCTACCATTTTATAAAGGAGCAAGTGGAGAATGGAATAGTGGAGCTATACTTTGTCCAGACTGAATACCAACTGGCTGACATCTTCACTAAACCTTTGCCTAGAGAAAGATTCAACTTCTTGATCGAAAAGCTCGGTATGAGAAGCATGTCTCCGGAAACGTTGAAACGTCTGGCAGAGGAAACGGACGAGTGATGGTGGTAACTCATATCCTGTATTATATATACATAAGAAAATATAAAAACTCAAAAATAATTTTCTTTTATATATAAATTTTTCAAAAAAGAAAATTAAAAAATTAAAAAATCAAAAAAATATAAAAAATATGTATCTCTGGCATGTCTTCTGAAAATCGATAACATTTACGGCCTTAGAAATGTCATTTAATAATGATACGAGGCTGTAAATGAAGTTCGAGCAGAAGTTCAAAAGCTTTTAAAACATGCCAAAAATGGCTTGCTATTATTTCAGATAGCAACCCGGTCATCATCTTAAAGGCAAGTATTTCAAAAAGAAAACTTGACCTCACAACGAGAAATTTATTTTTCTCAGGAATGAATTACTTCATATTCATTCAAAGGCTTGTGATTACTTTGCATCACAACCCGTGCTTCCTATATTCCATAAGTGTACGTGTCAGTGCGCTTATGTGTCAAAATAAGAGAAATCTTATTTCTTGGGTGTTGATTTTCAAAAATAATATAATCATCTTCAGAAATTCATCAAAAAAAATCATTTTCAAAGACATTTGACCACTCAAACAACGACTACAGCTCTTTAAATAGAAAACGGGTCATTGTTTGAGGGGGAGAAAATGTCAAATATCTTCTTCATAATTAATCATGTGATAATCGGAAAAGATTTTAAACATATCGGATAAATATTTAAAGGGGAGTTAATTAATTTTAACTCAATCGGGCTTTATTTGTTATGTGTTTAATTCTTTAAGGTTATTATTGCAAAATGTGATATTTTTCTTGATTATTAATCCTTAGGGACTAGTTTTGCCATTAGTGAAACTACTTTTTACCTTAGGTTAATTTATTTAGAAAAATTGATGCTCTAGTAAACCTTAGGGGGCATTTATGCCAAAACCCAAAAGTTTTAAACATAAACACCCCCTTACCGTCTTCCCACACTCGTCACACACTCATAAACCTTAAACCTCTATTCTTAATTTCTAAGACTTCAAGAACTCGCTCTATCTTCGTTATAATCAAAAGGTACATTTGTTTTAATGTTAAAACATCCACTAATCAGACCTAATGTTGAAATATCAATCAAATTCGTCACCTTAAAAAGTGTATGAAATCTCAAAATGATTAAGGGGTTTTGGTCCTATAGGGGTCTAGATGTTATCCCTAAAATAGTTTTTAATGGGGATAACGTATTCATAAGTTATGGTTGATTCTAGTTGTCTAACTTACCCCTTCCCTGGTTTTCTTATACATACACGAACACACTCAATTTTTCCCATCCATTGTTGATTTTTCAAGACTTTCAAGAACTAATCCAACCTTCGTTTAAACCTTAAGGTATTCTTGTTTTAATGTTAAAACTTCCATATATTAGACCTAATCTTGGAATTATGCTCGATAAACCCTAAAATTCGACCTAACTTTCATCACCCTAAAAAGTGGATGAAATGTTAGATTGATTGAGGGGTTTTGGTCCTATAGGGGTCTAGATGATGTACATGTAACAGTTTTTAATGGGGATAACGTACTCATATGTTTTGGTTGATTCTTGATGTCGTACCAATGGAAAATGGTCAAGAACTTGTAAGAGTTCATGGGTTTGGGTTTAGAATTGCTTAAATAACTATTTATGTGGATTTGAGTGTCCTTAAACATCTTGGCATGTTAAAATCTTGAATATATTAGGTTTTTGTGTTTATATGAGTCAAATAAGTCAAAAGGCATGATTTGTGTGGTTAATTCATGGTTCAAAGGTTAAAAGTTACCTAGATGCTATCGTGGTAAGTAAGATGGATAGTGATGCTTGAAAAAGTGTAAAATGTTGGTGTAAGTGTTATATACGCGAATTATACATCTTTACACAGGCGAACTACACTAGTTGTTACACAGGCGAACTATATGTGTATACACAGGTGAACTATACACTAATGTTAACACATGCGAATTATACATGTATACATAGGCGAACTATACACTAATGCTAATGCATGCGAAGTATACACAGATACATAGGTGAACTATACATGTGGCTCAATACAGGTGAATTATAAATAGTTGTATAGGCGAGCTATACGCTTAGGTCAACACATGCGAATTATACACTTATATAAGGCGAATTATACATGATTTTTTCTAGAAGAATTAATCTCGTAATCTTGGTAATCAAATCTCATAACCTAATCTAAGTACAATTAAACCTCAACTTATCACTTAGTGATTAATTTAGGTCTAGTTTTTCTTGAGAAATCTTTAGTGATTGCCTTGGTTTTTATAGATTGCCTATAGTTAGTGTGTTAAATTGATTATATGTTTCTCCTGGTCTCATGTGTGTTAATATTTTGCCTAGTATCTGTGTGCATAATTCCTAGTGTAAATCAGTCTTGCATCTATAATCATTCGTCATGATCTAGATTGTCTTTCAATGATATATATATTTCTGCTTGTATATGAATTGTATGCAACAAATCTTAGCAGAATTATGTCTTCCATTACTGCTCAACAAGCCAAACTTGATCTTGAACTTGTTCCCAAGGAGAAAAGACTTAATATTGGGAAATGCAACGGAAGACTCAATCCTGGAAAGATACAAAGAGAAACCACATTTCAAGTCGTTCTGGATGCTCTTGCTCTCACTCTATGCTAATCTGCATTTCTTATCACTGTAGATGTTCCAGAAGTTTACATGCACCAATTTTGGGATTCAGTTTACAAGCATGACACTTTCTACAGATTCAAAATGGATAAAAGGAAGAGATTCAAACTCACTTTGGAAATCTTCAGAGATATCTTTAAGATTTGCCCTAGAGTAAAGGGTCAAGACTTTGATGCACTTCCTATTGATGAAGAAATTATGTCTTTCTTAAGAGAACTTGGTCACACTGGGAAAATCAATTCACTCAATGATGTTGTTGTTGATCAGATGCATCAACCTTGGAGAACTTTTGCTGCTCTCATTAACAAAAGTTTATTTGGAAAGACAACTGGTCTTGACAAGCTTCGTTTCTCCAGGGCACAAATCCTTTGAGGTATGTACCATCAGAAGAATGTAGACTATGTTAAACTACTTTGGGAAGATTTCATTTACCAGATTAACAACAGAGCCTATAAAAAGCAAGAGAAGATGTACTACCCTCGATTCACCAAAGTTATCATTTACTACTTCCTTACTCAGTCTCCTGGAGAAATAAGATTGGGATGCACACCTCGAAGGATGACTATCTGATAAAGACTTTAAGATTTATCTCTACAAAAAAAGCAACTCAAATCTATGGTGATGTACTTCTTGAATCATTGACCAGTCCTGAGATGAAGGAAACCAAAGCTTACAAGACTTACCTTGGTTTTGCTACAGGAGCTACACCTCCTAAGAAGGCACGAAAGTTCAAGAAGCTTGCATCTCCTCAACTCTCTACGTCCAGTTTCACCTGAAGAACCTACGAAGAAGTCAAAGAGAGTAAAGAGACCTGCAAAGAAGTCTACTAAGGCTCCAACAGGAGGGGTTTTCATTAAAGAAACTCCTGAGATGCCATTGTCTAAGAAGAAGGAAAAGATGACTGTTGAGAAGCGCAAAGGAATTGATCTGCTCTCTGAAGTGGCATTAACTGAAGAAGCTCAGTATGAAGAAGCTAGAAAGAAGAGCTTGAGTGACTTTCATAAGACTCATCCAAGTGTTTCTAGTATTATTATCAAAACTGCTCCAAGTGCTACAAAAATCAAACCTTTTGTCACAAATGAAGGAACTAGTGTTAAACCAGGGGTTCCCGATGTGACTGAAGAAGAATCATCTAAAAGTGAAGCTGAATCTTAGGGAAATGATGAAGATGATAGCAATGATGATCATGACTCAAGTGGTGAAGACAATGATCAAGAGAATGACAGTGATGATGAAAAAACCCAATCAGACAATGAAAATGAGTCGGATTCTGAACATGAAACTGATGAGAATGAATCAGGTTCCGAGTCTGATCAATAAGAAAATGAAGAAGATATAGGAGATGATGAAGAAGAAGTGAAGGATGAGTTTGTTAAAAACCCCGTCCAACGATTCTGATGATAAAGATGAAACAAAGATTACTAATAAAGCTGAAGGTGATGAAGATGAAAAGATGGATTATACTACCAGTCAGCTATACGATGATGTGGATATACGGCTGAATAAACCAGTTCAAGCTGATGATGAGACGGTTCAAAAGGAGGGTACCAATGCTGAATTAACTAACATTCAACAAGAGAATGAAAATCCAGAGATCTCTCAAGTCATAGAAGATGCTCATGTGACACTTTCCACTATTCCACAGAAGACTGAAGTCCTAGTTACCAGCTCTTCTCACTCATCCGACTTGGCATCTAAATTCTTGAATTTTTTAGATATTCTCCATACTGATGCAGAAATTGTTTCTCCAATGGATGTTCACGTCCATCATGAAGTACCAAGCCAGCAAACAACCACACTCCTTACAATACATGTCTCAGTTATCACTGATTCTTCACCAGTATACTCCACCGACATGCCATAATCATTACCATCCTACACTCCTCCACCACAACAATCAACATCCACACCACCACCAACAACTGAAGCTACAAATCCTCAATATGCACTTCCTGATTTCGCATCCGTCTTCCAATTCAACAACAAAGACTCAGCTTTGGAGAAAGCTGTTTCTGAACTCAAAAAGGACGATCCTCTTAAAACTCAAGTGACTGCTCTAGTAGATGAACATCTAGATGTAAGACTCGGAGCCACCAGAGACGAGTTCATGAGCTACCTTTTGGCATCCATTACTGCTAGGATCACTGAGCAAGTCAAGATTCAACTTCCTCAAATTCTGCCAAAGGAAGTGTCTAACTTTGCTCCACCAGAGATCCAACGCATGGTTACTAAGTCATTTGAAGAGGCTGTTCTAGCCAAGGAGTTTTCTCAACCACAATCTTCATACGAGGCTGCTGCAACGCTTACAGAATTTGAGTTGAAGAAGATTCTTATCGACAAAATGGATAAAAGTGAATCATATCTGGCAGCTCCTGAACACAGAGAATGCTATGAAGGATTAATAAAATCTTATGATCTCGACAAGACTCTCTTCTCCACTTATGGTAAAGTGTATTCATTGAAGAGAAGCTGAAAAGACAAAGATAAAGATGAAGACCCTTCTGCTGGATCAGACCGAGGGTTGAAGAAGAGGAATACTAGTAAGGATGCAGAACCAACAAAAGGTCATAAAGCTAAAGAATCACAGTCTGGCTCATCCAAAGGCACCAAGTCTCAACTAAAATCTTCTAGAAAGTCTGTTCAATAAGAGGAATCAGAGTTTGAGGTTGCAGATTCAAATATGCCACAAGATCAAGAAGGGAATCTGGGTAATGATGATGATGAACCCATGAAAGAGACTGTATCTAAACGTGACTGGTTCACCAAACCTACACAACCACAAGAACCCACTGATCCTGATTGGAATGACGGAAAGACTCCACAACTAGGACCTACTCAAAGCTGGTTAATGACTCTTGCATCTTCTGCTGATAAACCGTCAAAGACCTTTGATGAATTGATGAGCACTCCTATTGACTTCTCTGCATACATCATGAATGGCTTGAAAATCACCAATCTTACTCAAGAAACCCTGTTAGGACCAGCATTCAGACTTCTCAAAGGCACACGTACCAATTATGCTGAGTTGGAATATGACTTTAAAGAATGTTACAAGACTCTTTCAGAAAAACTTGATTAGGAGAATCCAGAAGGCGGTGACTATCCATTTGATCTTACCAAACCCCTTCCTATAGTTATGAGTGGAAATCGTCAAAAAGTACCAGTTGACTACTTCTTCAACAATGATCTCAAGTCTCTGCAAGGAGGAGTTTCGACAATGACCTACACGACTTCTATTACAAAGACAAAGGCTGCTCAATATGATCTTCCAGGCATTGAAGACATGGTTCTAAATATATGGGTTCCTGTTAAAGTTGCCTATAAACATGCGTTATGGGGAATCTCACATTGGAGAGAACAACGTAAGACCTTCTATGGATATGAACGGGGCCTAGAATTAAGACATGATGTATATTCTATAAAATGTATTCTAGCAGTAACTCATGTCGAGGTAATAAGGAAACATGGGTATGGTATCTGAAAGAGATTGTAGTAAGAAGAGCCGATAACGACATTTACAGATTCAAGGAAGGCGACTTTCCACATCTTCGTATCAATGACATCGAGGATATGCTTCTCCTTGTTGTTCAAAACCGACTCACAAATCTCTCGGGCGATGATGTTTCTGACTTCGCAATAGCATTGAGAATGTTCACCAGAAGCTTGGTTATTCAGAAGCAAGTCGAAAGTTACCAGAAGAAGATCAACGTCACCAAGCCAGAAACTACCAAACCCGGCATTAGGAAAAGGGACCCATACACTCCATATCAAGACCCTTAAGGATTCATTTATGTTGACAACAAAGGGAGAAACAGGTTGATGCGATCAAATGAACTCTACAAGTTTAGTGATAGGATATTAACTGGGCTTCAAACTTCGCTGGATGACATCACTAAGAATATCCAAATGGAGTACTTGCCATAGAGAAGATGGAGTACATTAAAAAAGAAAAGAGCTAATATCATGATCAAGGCGGTTGATAAGCAGCTGAAGGAAACAAGGATGATGAGGAGCCTCGAAAGGTTTATTGGTGGAAGGCACTACAAAACTGACCTCCGGCTACTTCAACGAACAATATGACTTCGTCATATTGTGTTCGTCATCATAAGGTCATTTTGTATATTTTATAAACTTGAAAATATGTATATATGTAGTGTAGACTTAAAAATTAGGCATATATAGTGTTTGAGTATGAATTTTCAAGAATTTCTTAGTAAATTTAAAAAAATTTAAATTAACATACTCAAACACCATATAATTCCTTCATAATTTAAGGGGGAGCATTCAAATGTTCTAATAATCGGCTTGTTAATAATTGGACATTTTTTCCCCGAAACCATGAATATTTAAATCCATTGATATCCAAAATATCAAGAGATTTGACATTTTTGATAAGGGGAGAAGATGTGATTAAAATATATGATTAAAGATGTGAATTTTAAGATCTCTAGTGTACGCTATCCCATATATGTGCTTGTTGCGGTTGTCGTAAGGGACTTCTACAAGAAGTTTTACAACTCCCTAGGCAATGTACCTAACCGTTGTAGTGTAGTATAGGCAAGACTCGGGGGTTGTTATCGTTCTCTAGGGGAATAGGTTGGGAAGGCTTGATCACGGTCTAACAAAATTCTAAGGGTTGAGAGAAGATTCTTTTTGTGTTTTTATATTTTTAAGAAAGCAGGAAGATTCTTTTTGTGTTTTTATGTTTATAGGAAAGCAGGTAAATCATATATTTGAGAGGTTTGGTTGGTTTTAGCTATTAAACTAAATATAAACTAAGCTACTGGTGATAACAATATAATAAAAGATTGTGTTTATTTAATCATGTATTACTCCCTAGATTGCTTCTCCTAGTGTTGTTGCTTTGTCACACTTGTGATGATCTATGTAATTATTTCCTAAGTCATGAACGAATTACACGAACCCGCCGTCTATTTAATATTCCGTTAAGGCAACGCACAAGTAAGGTAGTATGAAGACTATTACAAGGCCCCTAAGAGTATATTAAATGCATTTGAAATATATTAAGAGTGGATCAACCATATAAGGGGCAAGGTAGTATGAAGACTGTTACCCGATGGTATCCTTTCTACACAATCATGTTTTCCTAGACATATCAACAGCGATACAGACAAAAGCTGGTTTTCTAAGACCTAACATGCATATTCATCACAAGAAGCAACACCACTAAGATCTACATCCTAGGTTTCATACAATCATAAATAAACACAATAGAAGGTTTAGCCAAGCATGTTAAAGATAAAGTAAGAACAGATAAGAATCACACAACAAGACATATTGAATGATTAAGATAGTCTTACTTGATTAAAACATGAATTGAAGAGAGTACAATAGGGTTTTGAGGCCCTAAAATTGTCCCTAACAGCTGCTAAACGAACTAGGGTTTGTCCCTTTCTTTTACTTTAAAGTTACACACTTAAAACCCTAAAAACGGATTTGTATTTATAGGAAAATCGCTATGACGGCGTCGCGTGTTAATCGTGACACCGTCATGGATAGAATATTCTAGATAATGGGTTGGGTCGTACAATCTGATGCCGTGTGGAGATCTTGTGATGCCGTCTTGAGATGGGTTATGACGGCGTCACGTGTAATCTGTGACGCCATCTCCAGCTTCTGAGTAGAAATTCTTGAGAGATGTTGGTGTAGGTTTGTAGTCTTGTTTGTTTCTTCTCCAAATGAGCCCAAGTCACGTGTATTTCTTCCAAATGTCTTCGAAATGCAAAATACCTAAAAAGGAATGATTAAGTACCTATTTTTGGCATAAACACACGATTTAAAGGGTTAAATGACCCTAAAAAAGTGTATAAAATTACACCTCATCAAATACCCCTACATTTGGAATTTGCTTGTCCTCAAGCAAATAGGCTTTTCTACCTAGACAATAGCAATATGAGGGTCATTTTACCTACTCTTTAAAAGTATTTTACAACACCACCTTCTAGACCTCGTAATTAAAAGCACGAAAAGTAAATACTAGCACCTCACATAAGTGTTTGGGATTCTCTCTTTCACTCGGGTGTATAATAAATTATAACAAAAGGGAGAAACGGAAAATCAACACTCATTACCTGTCATAGCATATAAATTACCATAGGCTTGGTAAAGGATCAAACCTCCACCGCTAGGCGCAAGCATTATTCATTACTATCTAAGAGGTCTTTTTAAAGGGTTGTGGGGTGTAGGTGTAAGATAACATATAATGGAAACAGAAACGGATGGGATACATTTAAGTGGCTTTGGGTGAATTTAAAGTGGAAAGGTTAGCTAATTATTTACACGAATACATGCTGGTTTGGTTGCTAAGCCAAGACTCGGACGAAGATATACAAACTCTACACAACTCTACATCAATCTCTTTCTTTTTCTTTTCTATTTTTCTCTCTTTCTCTCTCTTTTTAATAACATAATACATCACAACATGGGGTTTATAACATGTACCCCTACACTTGAGCTTTTACATGCTCGATATTTACAATCTAACTAATGACCCGATTTGAGGTGGATCAAAATAACATGGAGATCATCTAACAAACATATGGAGGTATTGACTTAACTTTTCTTCCTCATTCTTCCGCGAAATAAATACTACCATGAATCCCAATCGTCCCAAAACAGTATTTATGGGATAAGAACTTAGCAACCGTATACTCAATAATTAACTTGGGTTAACACAATAATGTACTAAAATCGAGTACATATAAGGTAGGCTAAGGCGATTTGGGTGTAACAATTGGTGTAAGGGTGAACAATGTTCTTCATTAATAGTCCGGCTTAACCAGAAAATTACGAGAACCGTGAAAAAGGATAGGCTCGAAGGGTTGTACTAGGGGTATCCGGCACTAAAGGTGAGTTCATGGTAAGGGTGTGGGATAGTTATATGATCGGTGTGACCATCATAACAATTATAGGTTTAAAACATGGGTTAATCCTAATGCCTCTTATCAAGCAAATTCTAACATTTACTATGCGATCTCGGGATGCATCGCAAAAACAAGTTCTAGAATTTAATATACTACCGGTACACTCTCATAATCCTAAAGTAACCAATACCAATGTTCCAGAAAAGGCGACAAAACCAAGCATACACATCCGTAACGACAGAATAAACACACATGATTGCTTACTCCTTAACTCGAACAAGCTAAAGGTATAACATCTAAGGACGAACCTCACATTTTGGGGGTGGAATTTGAGGGTTTTTGTGCTAGTAATATAAATTCCTATCCATGAGACGCTCTTAATACTTGGTTTTCGTCAGTATGTGTCATAAAAAAATTTAAATTTGGGTCAAAATCACCTCTTATGCTATGTTTTGATATATTACCCATCATTTTAAGGACAAAGCAAATGGCAAATGAAAGAATAGTTTCTAAGGCTTATTTCTCCCCTACACTTAAGTTGAACATTGTCCCCAATGTTCTATAAAAGTACATGTAAAAACGAATAAAGGGAAACGAAAACAAGGAAAAGAAACTAGTACTCCCCTGGTTTGCTCAATAATGGAGAAGAAACATGCGATAACTGGTTAAATCGTCCTCCAAGAATCATCCAATGAAACTGCCTAAGAACTTCCAAGCTTCTTCTCATCAAATATAACTTGTAATCAAAGACAAAGACAACTATACCAAGCATAAAATGTGCGATATACAAATATATAATATGAATTTAGGGTTTGACTCGATAAAGAAGTAAAGATAGGATAAGAGAATTGTCAAACTTATTGGTTTTGTAGGTTTATAACAGAAGATTTTATATTTTAAATGTTATGCAAGTTTTATTTTCAAAAATAATTAAAAACTTTAAGTTTTCTGGACTTGGGCGTTTGACGCCGTTAGGAGAATCCTGACCCTGTCACAGGTGTCGTGGTGACGGCGTCGCATGTAAATCGTGACGTCGTCTCCACGTTCTATGAAAATGAAAATTTTGTTTTTGATGAAAAATTTCCTGCACTCGATTCCATAAGTTAATTTCAGTACAAATAGCTGCATAAAACCTGAGATTTGACAATTTACTCATATGACTCAAAACTGACACGAATTAATCTAAACAATTCATTTAACATGTTTGAATTTGGCTTAAAATTCCCCTACACTTATTATTTGCAAAATACCTTTGATTGAAATTAAGACGAGGTTAAAAACAATACAAAGCATGATTACAAGATAGAGTTCGAACATGATAAAACAAATAGTAAAGAATTAAAACACATAAGACACTCCTAATATGCGATAAAAGTAAATATTGGGTTGCCTCCCAAGAAGCGCTTTTCTTTATTTACGAGTCTTATAGCTAGACTCAAAGTCACACGTTCTTACGTGTCATAGAAGTGGTCCAAGTCGATGATTTCCCTTGGACTTTCTCTTTCGGAGAGTTTCCTAGTAGTGGGGATTGACTGTAGGGTTTTGGTAAACTCCTCTCCGTCTGGGTCGATTAGTCTAATCTTGGTGTGCCATGCTCCATCTCCGTTTTTAGGTGGTTTGTCCTAGTTAATTGGTTTTATAATTAGATCCTCTGATTCCCACATATTACTTTTAAGGTTAATGGGTATGGCTCCTAAGAACTCTACCATCCTCCTAAATACTAAGGTATCCTTAAAAGGATTGAGCTTGGCATCTCTAGCAATTTCCCATTCTCTGGGTAAATGGCAGTCTAAGAAGTCCTTTCTGGCATAATAAGAGGTTCGTGCGCCTATTCCATCCAAGAGAGGTCGTAGTTTGTATGACTCCCTTTTTCCAAGTGTGGTCTAATAAGGTGCTTCCTCCTCACCTAAGTCTACCCCTTTTACTCTGAATACCGACCTAGTGATTCCTTCCCCTACCGCTATTTTGGCCAACCTACAATCTATAACTGCGTTGGCGATAGCTAGGAATCCTCTCCCTACTAGCAAAGGGGTCTCGGGGTCCTTCTTTATATCGATCACGTAGAAATCATTTAATAGTTTTAGTTTCCCTATGTGGACTTCTACGTCTTTAACAATCCTAACGGGGTAGGATTTGGTTCCGTCAGCTAACCCAAAGATATGGTCAGTCTCTTCTAATAATCTGATGTTGAGTTTTTTGAAGAGGTAAAGTGGGATTATATTCACACATGATCCTAGATCAGCCAATGTGTCGAAAGGTTTTGAGTCCCCTAATCTACAAGGTAGAGTAAATAGTCTAGGGTCTTCCATTTTTGCAGGTATTTCTCCTTGGACAAATGCTGATCCGTTTTTGCCTAGTTCTAAGCTTTCTACGTATTTTTCTAGTATGGTGTTATAGATTGGAGCGTGAGCTAGGACTTCAAGAACCGGTAGGTTAAGATGCAAATCCTAGAATTCATCTTCAAGAGTTGGTTCGGGCTCTTCTGGTTGTGGTGGTATGGTTTCAATCTTGGGTGGCCGCAGGCTTGTTTAGGAAATGGTTGCCTCCTTGAAATGTGCCTTGAAAGCATTGATTGACTTGGAAGGGTGAGATGAGCATTGGGGATCGATTGTTGGGTAAGAACGAGTAGACAAAACTAGAGAAGTATTCAGTTTTGGGTTCTTAACCGTGTCGCTAGGTAGTGCGCCCGCTATTCGATCGGTGATGGCCTTCAACACAGTGTCAATTTTGTTGGTCATCTCACCTTGTTGTCGTTTGAAATCGGCTTCAAACTTAGACAACCTGGCGTCTTGAGATGCCATGAAGTTAGATACCAATCCTTCCAGACTTGATTGATTGTTAAAGCTTTGAGGATCATTGTTGAAGGAACGGTTTAGGATTGAACCGTTGGGTTGAAACCGGTTAGGTGTGTTTGTCTTATAATAATCCTTTCACAACTAATAATCAAACCCAAATAAGCCCTATGATAAGCTGGAAATGAAAGAAAGAAAATAAAGGAAGAAAAGAACTTGGAAACTTAGATTAGAGAGAGAAAGTGGTGAGTTACACACACATACAAAATGAGAAATGCAACCAACACCTCTTCCAGGCAATACTAAGTGTCGTGGGGACCACTGCAGATCTCACATAAGGTAGTGATTTTGTTCACTTGAGTAGGTTGTGTCGGAGCAAGATGAGCTTCCATCAAGCACTCATCTTGGAAACTATTGATTTTGAGCTTGATTAGACGGCGTCAGATTAACTCTGACATCTGGAGGTAATAGCGAATTTCCTTACCCCCAATACCCCGTCTTTATCGAAATCCTTGGTCGTTCCAACTTTCGTTGTCATAGAGGGCGAGGTCCTCTAATAATGCCCAGGATTCTTCGGCGTTTATGTCACGAAGCTTACCACCGGCCGATTGGTCAATGGTTTATCTTGTGACAGGATTGACATGGTCATAAAAGATTTAGTCTTGGAACCAAATATCGATGCCATGATGAGGGACTTTATGGAGAAAGTCCTTGAAACGATTCCATGCCTCAGAAAGAGACTCTCCTTGATGTTGTTGGAACATAAGGATGTCATTACAGAGTTTTGCAGTCCTTCCTGGTGAGAAAGAATTAAGCAAGGAATCGGGTAGTAAGATCCTCCCATGTGGTGATGGATCCTGCTGGAAGACGTTCAAGCCAATTGCTAGCTTGATCGCGAAGGGAAAATTAAAATAAACGCAGGCGCGTTCTTTCCTTATTTTCACCGTCAAGGTCAAGTGAGTCCACTAGTTTTAGGAAATCCTTGAGGTGTTGGTTGGATCTTCCGGGACCGAATCCATTGGATGAGCCGAACCGTTTATGCACCAAACCAGATGGTGTCGGATCGAAGAGGTACCACATTGTTCCCTATGGGGAGCTCAATGGTATTCCTATAGCCCTCGTGGCTAGGTTTGGAGTAGTCTCCTAGAGTGCGGATAGGATTCTCGTCTCCCATGGTGGTTGACGAGAATGGGTTACGAAACAAATAACACAAAGAACAGATAGACTACGAGAAAGCTAATATGCAGAAATTAAATCTTACTTGAAAGGATTCAAGCAAGTAGAACTAAGCTAAACTATGATCAAAACCTAACTATTCCCCGGCAACGGCGTTGCGGTTGTCGTAAGGGACTTCTACAAGAAGTTTTACAACTCCCTAGGCAGTGTACCTAATCGTTGTAGTGTAGTATAGGCAAGACTCGGGGGTTGTTATCGTTCTCTAGATGAATAGGTTGGGAAGGCTTGATCACAGTCTAACAGAATTCTAAGGGTTGAGAGAATATTATTTTTGTATTTTTATGTTTTATAGAAAGCAGGTAAATCATATATTTAAGAGGTTGGGTTGGTTTTAGCTAATAAACTATGTCAATGGTGATAACAATATAATAAAAGATTGTGTTTATTTAATCATGTATTACTCCCTAGATTGCTTCTCCTAGTGTTGTTGCTTTGTCACACTTGTGATGATCTATGTAATTATTTCCTAAGTCATGAACGAATTACACGAACCCGCCGTCTATTTAATATTCCGTTAAGGCAACGCACAAGTAAGGTAGTATGAAGACTATTACAAGGCCCCTAAGAGTATATTAAATGCATTTGAAATATATTAAGAGTGGATCAACCATATAAGGGGCAAGGTAGTATGAAGACTGTTACCCGATGGTATCCTTTCTACACAATCATGTTTTCTTAGACATATCAACATCGATACAGACAAAAGCTGGTTTTCTAAGACCTAACATGCATATTCATCACAAGAAGCAACACCACTAAGATCTACATCCTAGGTTTCATACAATTATAAATAAACACAATAGAAGGTTTAGCCAAGCATGTTAAAGATAAAGTAAGGACAGATAAGAATCACACAACAAGACATATTGAATGATTAAGATAGTCTTACTTGATTAAAACATGAATTGAAGAGAGTACAATAGGGTTTTGAGGCCCTAGAATCATCCCTAACAGCTGCTAAATGAACTAGGGTTCGTCCCTTTCTTTTACTCTAAAGTTACACACTTAAAACCCTAAAAACGGATTTGTATATATAGGAAAATCGTTGTGATGGCGTCGCGTGTTAATCGTGACGCCGTCATGAATAGAATATTCTAAATAATGGGTTGGGTCATACAATCTGACGCCGTCTGGTGATCTTGTGACACTGTCTTGAGATGGGTTGTGACAGCGTCACGTGTAATTTATGACGCCGTCTCCAGCTTCTGAGTAAAAATTCTTAAGAGATGTTAGTTTAGGTCCGTAATCTTGTTTGTTTCTTCTCCAAATGAGCCCAAGTCACGTGTATTTCTTCCAAATGCCTTCCAAATGCTAAATACCTAAAAAGGAACGATTATGTACCTATTTTGGGCATAAATGCACGATTTAGGGGGTTAAACGACCCTGAAAGAGTGTATAAAATGACACCTCATTAGTAAATATGTATAATTAATAATTATAAATATATCTCGATAAGTCCATTCGGTAACCTTAGTCACCGCAAAAATAATCATAATAGGTTTGAAAGTGGAACGGTTACCCATAATAAACATATTAGAGAAGTTTTGAGAAAAATTATATTTTTCGTCTTTTAGTGAATTTATTAAATAAATAAAATAATTAAATAATATTTTATCATTTAAAATCAAAAATCATGTTTTATGGTAAAATTTCTAAGTATAAACTTTTTACGAAATTTCGACATGACCCGTACGTTCATACAACGTTTTCCAAGGTTTTTAACCTTTATTTAAAACACTTTTCAAACTTTCGACACTTTTTGAAAAATTCCAAAATTCTAAATCTTTAACGTTTACTAAAACGTTTTTCCGAACGCAAATACATTTCACTTTCAAAAACTCCGTCAAAACTCTTATAACGACTAAATATCGCTTATTAGGCTTTAAGGCCCAATAAGGCTCCATTCAGATATTTGTAAGTCCAAAATACGATCCAAGTCCAAAACCAAGGTCCATTTATATAAATAAGTTCATACTAATAAGTAGAAAATAATCCGGACCACAATAAGCCCTCCCATTAAGCCACGACTTAAATAGGCTTATTGAGTCGTGAGTCCATAAGTTCCACAATACATATATTAAGCTTAACCATAAGCTAATAAGTTACGTATCGCATTTGGTTACCACCATAAGCTATAAAAATTGTCTACGACATACGTCATACTACGAAAATAATAAAAAATCACTTCCCTCATGATTTTGAAGTGTGATGTGAGCATATAAGCTCAAATAAGCCACGAAAAGTTCACCAAATAAGCTATACAAGCTATTATTCAAAATAAGCTATCTAGTAACATATGTTATTCAACCATCAAGACCACAATATCAAAACTACAAAAACCCCTTTGTTTCTTCTTTACATCCAACGAACCAAACACCCCTTTTTATATCCGTTTCGTTTCCAAAAATCGATTTTTACGACGATCAACTTGTACAACTAACATATATGCATCAATATAAACCCAAAAGGACGAACGAAACTTAAATTTGAAAACTTACAAGAAAATCTTCAAAAATGTAGATTTCGACACGAACCGAACAACCCAAACGTTGTTTAAATGAATACCCGAGCACTAGAATCAACCCAATATATCACCAACCTTCATGTTTTTTTATCAAAGTTGAAAAACTTTTATGTTTGTGTGTGTGTGGTGTTCAGACGAACCAACAAGAGAGAGAGAGTGAGGAGAATTTTTTTTGAAAATGAACTATGTGTTTCAAAAATGAGGATAAGGATATTTTAAGTGTACCAACTATGGACACTATTGCTAAAATCATGCCTTTATGTCCCCTATGGGACTAGAACCGGATTTGGTATCCAAGGGGGTCTCGGGTCTTTCTTTTCCTGCCGGGATCACTTAAAAGCTCGTAAAACTCAACTGTAAAATACTTTCCAAAGTTACTTGGCATTTTTATTCACTTTATAAATAGTTTTCCATTAACCTAGAGTATTTACACATCAAACCCTTCAAAACTCATTTGGACATTAACGGACGTGTCAGGACTTTTTTTTAGCATTTCTCAAAATTCACGGGTCAAACCATCCTGAATATAATTAACATAATAATACCTTCCAAAAGGGATTATTAATAATAATCACAATAAACCATAAATCACCACAATTCTCATAAAATCACCACCGTTAACACGGTACATTATCTGAATAAATTGACGAAAATCAAATAGGCAAAAGACTATAAATGAAATATTCAGAACACAAAAAGGGCAAAGGTTACATTTTACCCCCTCAAAAGAATTTCGTCCCCGAAATTCAACTACTAACATCACTAAATAAATGCGGAGAAACATCAATTTCATCTGATCCTCACGTTCCCACGTGAATTCAGGGCCACGTTTCAAATTCCACCGAACCTTGACGATGGCAATCCTACTACGCTTCAACTTCTTAAACTCTCTTTCCAAAATTTCCACAGGATCTTCCACAAAATTCAACTTAGCATCAAGTCGAATCTCATCCAAAGGCACTTGCAGTGTTAGATCAGCCAAACACTTCTTAAGGTTCGACACGTGGAACGTGTCATGAACACCATTCAACTCTTCAGGCAAATCTAACTGATAGGCCACGGGGCCTACTTTCTTAACGATCTCAAAGGGTCCAACAAATCTAGGTGCTAATTTCCCCTTCTTCCTAAAGTGTACCACACCTTCCAAGGCGACACTTTGAGCAAAACATAGTCACCTACACTAAACTCTAGAGGCTTCCTCCTCTTACCAGCATAACTTTTCTGACGATCACGCGCAGCCTTAAGTCTGTCCTTAATATGTGAGATCTTCTCAGTAGTCTCTTGCACTAACTCAGGTCCTATCAACTGACCTTCTCCAACCTCAGCCCATTGATCGTAGGACTTTATTCCTAACCTAACACCTTATGACTTCAAGAATTGTCGTGAACTTAATAGGTTTATAGGTATGAGTTCGCACCATAAAACCATTTCTGACATTGTTTATTTTCAATACCCCCCTACCAGTGCTCCTGAGATTCGAAATGTTTAGCACATGAAGGAAAAAGTTGCACTTAGAGTCTTAAAGATCACATTCGTCTATAACATATTTTAATTACTTTTTCTCCCCTTATTTTAAAATAATAAAACACTTAGTATTTGAAATACCAATTGATAAAATTTGACATGAGATTCCCATGGAGAAAAAATTATACTACATATTGCATGAATCATTTCCGGATAAGCCCCCTTCAACAGTATCTATGGCTACCAATATTTATTAAACTTGACATTGAATGAAAATTATATGACACCACAAATGTTGAAACGGAGTGAGATGCCTTATGAACAATGTATATTAATAATGACATTTAAGTTTCCCACATTTTAATTTCACAAATGTGTTTGGATACATAAAATTGACATTTATGAGATGTATCCAACACATTAAAAGGCTTGTTTTAAAAAAAGCTCCCTCTCAGAAATTGATTCACATAAAATGACATTCTACGTACTATAATTCTTTGAAAATTAATTCCGAGGAAAGGAGTGTTTGAACACACAATTTTAAACAAAAATACAACTTTTAATGGGAAAAATACCACAAATAATATTGTAGAACAATTTGACATGAAAGTTTCTTTTGAAAAATGATGTTTATATGATCTGAAAGCACATGATAAAGACTTCTCTCTATTTTTAGAGTAAAGCGCACTGAAGCTACACTTCCCTATTACATTCGGGACCGGGTTAAGCACAGCAATGTACATAAGTCATTAAGTAAATTTAAAATGACAAGGTTTGAAAGCATTTGAAACTCTGCTCGGGAACTTCATTACACGCCGTGTCCGATGTTAAGTCAACATTTCAAGGTACTAAATGTTATCGATTCCAAGAGACCTATCGAAGAAGATTCTTTTGGTATTTTTGAAATTTTCTATTTTAATATTTTGTTTTTTATTAGTTTTAGATTTTTTGTATCTTCTTTTTGCTGGTTTTAATATTTTTGTATTTCTTTTTCAAAATTTTTTTATAAAAGCAAAAATAAAGAGAGAATAAAAATATTTACAAATCAAAGTTTCCATCAGCAGTGACAGTTGTAGCTAGAGTTGAAGTAATAAGTTGAATCAGTTGTTGTTGACGTTTATTATAAATCAGTAGTAGTGACAGCGGAAGACTTTGAAACAACTTGATTTTCTCCATTGAAATATTCGTCGAACAAAGGACCGAATAGCAAATCTAGCTCATTTGACGTTGTTACTGTCTCAGCTACTTGATGAACTTCTGTTGACATTGAGGTTCGAGGCTTGATCTGTTGAGATCAAACGTCATTTGACATTGAGGTTCGAGGCTTGATCTGTTGTGATCGAACGTCATCTGACATTTAGGATTGAGGCTTGAACTGATGTGTTCAAACGTCATTTTACTGTATCATCATATGTGAATCCACATTGACAATGGTTTATGAGATATTAGCCTTTTCAGCAACCATACTCTAAGATTTTCTTTGTTGACATTACATAAGGTACCTGCACTTAAATCAAGACTTTGTTCCTTTTGAACATTGATTGTTGTACCTGCACTTACATCCAGAGTTTGTTTGCATTCATGAATATTAAGGATATCTACATTTGAACCATGTGGGGGTTCACCGTCAACCTTGCTTGTGCAAGAGTCGAATAGCTTTCCTGTAGGAATCCACCTAAGACCAACAGAATTTGAAAATTCTACCTGTAATGTTTCCACCTAAGATCAGATCTTGGCGATTTTTCCAAACACAACGGAAGTCTTATTAGAGGAAAACCTATTCCTGTAAAGATCTGCTACCAGGTTTCTGAGTATGACCTCTTTGATCTACGGTTTGTTACTGTTTCTAGTCCTTATGGATTGAATCTTAGTAAAGTGAATTTCACTTCCTTCATGAGTTTTGTTAACAATCATCATGGATTTGCTTTAAAGAACACTTATGACTTGTAAACAAACAATTATTTGGAATCTATGAAAGAACAAGAATCTTAGAGTGATCTGCATAACCGTTATCGTAACGCGACTACTCTTAGATACAGGCAAACTCCTAGATGTTTAATTGTTACTCCTAGGTTTTGGTTTGCTACCATCAGCAGTGCTTTGAAATCTAGCAGAAGGCATCACACTAGTTTTTTGAGTTCCTATCTCTTTCTGTGTCTTTCCTAGCTTCATCTAGATAGTGATTATACCCATGTTATTTGAACAAAATCATTGGCATGTTCTTAAGAACATTCGTAGATGAGCAGATGCAATATATGTGAAAGGTTTGAAAAGGCGGATTCTGTTTTTCCCTTAGGCAAATAATGTATTGACGGTTTTGACAAATTCTATTCCACTTTCAATCTTGGGAGGTAAACCGTTGTTTTGACATTTGAGCCCTTTCAGATTTAAACGCATTCGGTTGTCTAACAACTGATTGGTTTCTTAGTGATGGTAAAACCCCATTCCCCAAGACTGATGTTTTATCAAACTTAGTATCTACACTATTTCCGTTTAAACTTCCTTAAGTCATTTTTAAAGCAGCAATTGCAAAACCTTTTCTGAATTTAAGCTTTTAATTTAAGAATTATAGTAAACAAGCAAAGATGTGTCTGTTCGTAGCTTAGAATCACGTAAATTTAATAGAATCATACAAATCTTTGTAATGCTGTTTCAAAGTCTCATTTTCCTTACTTAATATAGCCACACTATGTTCTAAATAGAGTTCATATGTTTCCAAGTACATCAATTTCCTTTTCAATCTTGGCTTATTACTTGTTCATTCAAATTTGACCATGTTGCCCTGATTTTAAAGCTTGATTTGATAATTTAAGTTCGAGAGCAATACAATGTGCTCCTATCTTGAAATATTTTTGAAATTGGGGCAACAGTCTTTTTTGAGTAAAATATTCTCAGAATTTCCCCTTCGAGTGATTGTTTGAGTATTCAGTTATTTGGTTATCAGGTGATGAATCAAGCAATGACCTTTTAACTTGACATTTTTCAGGATACTTTTCAACCCCTACCGTTCATTATGATTCTCAGGTTGGCCAGTATCTAATGTCGATAGCAAAGATATTACATTCAGCTGGTAATAGTACCTCAGCCATTTGGCTCTTCGTCAATGGGTCTGATATCTGCATCATCAGCATCTGTATCATTCCCTGACCTGCTGTTGTCATCTTGCACTGTTGAGTCTGTCCTAATGCTTTCTGTGTCAACCAAATCAGCATCCAATGCTTTACCCGTATCAATCTTACTCTCTTGCGTCTGCATCTGTCTTTTATTCACCCTTCTTTCATACTGTCTTTGATGACGTGTTCTTTCAGCAACGGACTTCTTAACATTACCCAGGTGTTGGAGTAGTGTATCTCTGAAGTGTTGAACCTCGATTCCAGTGTATTCAACAAAGTACGTGTCTGTCATTTGACTGTCATAATCCAATGTAAACTTTGAATCGATGAACTTTTGGAACTGGTTGTTTACCACCCAAAAGGCTGTCATGGATCCATCTTCTTGAAATTCATCTTTGTCAAGTTGCTTTTGTAGTTGATCTACGTTGAGGAGCATTGTTCTTGTGAAAGTATCAACATCTTGACCAAAGAGTGGTTTTGAAAGAACTTGAAGGTGTGAATGAAGAGATCGAAAATATGCCATGCATCTTTCTTTTGCTTTTGACATCTTGTATTTGATTGCATGAACATCTTGTGGTTTAGAATTCAAGCTGCATTCCTTTGCTGATTTGTTGGATGCAGTCTCTGAATTACTGTCTTCTTTCTCAGAACAAGAGTTTTGTTTGACAACTAAATCAACTTTCAATGAATCAGAATTCAATGCTTGGGTTTGATTTGAATGATCTTCTTGTGTCTGCATCAACGTCTTTTGTTTCAACAAATGTAGAGTCCGTTGTTGATGAAGAATTATCTCAAGCATGTATTTCCGAATGGAATCCATGGTACAGATCATTGCATCATTGAAGGATTGAGCATTATATCTTGTATATTTCCTCATACGCTCTTCGAATTCTGAATTGAAAGCATTTTCAAACTTTGTTCTGAGATTTTTCAAAGTAGTTATGCAATAAGTCTGAGAAAGTATATCTTTAGTAAGATGTTGTTCTAGTAAATCCAAGTCTTGAGAGAACGTTCTCTTGAAGATAGGCATGGTGCCATAATCTTGTAAAGTTTCTGAGAGAAACTTAAATAGTTTCTTGACTTCATTAAGACTGTGCATGCATCTACTTATTGAAAGTTGTGTCTTCTCTTGAATGTTAGATGTTGAACATGAAGAAACTGTGACATTCTGAAGAACACTTCAAGATTATGTTTGCAAATTGGTATTTGACATTTTGATGAAGTTGTGAATGGGTATCGGATCTTAAGTAGGTAAAGTGATTGTTGTTGTGGATTGAAATCAATTAACGTTCACGGGATTTTACAAATCTATGACTTAAACCGTAAAAAGAATCAACTTTTACGAGATTTTACTAAATCAAGAAAAAACCATGAATGAAAAATTAATTGTTGTTGGTGAAATCGTTGTTGTCGTTGAAGAACTTGAACTTTCGTTAACGATTTGTGAGCTTAAAACAAAGAACGGTGAAATTTGGTTTACTTTGGAGGGCTAACGGTTGAATTATAGCTTGTAAGGACTAACGTTGCAAACCTTTTTCAACATTTAAAGGTTAACAAAACAACAAGGGACGAATGGTGAATTGTCTTGAAATCCAGGGGCTGGTATTGCCAATCTCGAATTTAAGTTTATTAACAATAGAAACTTTTCCCTACAATTTAATTGCTTCTAAAGTCTAGGGACTAAACTTGCAATTTTCGAAATTGAATTAAGAAAACACGTTCCCTCCTTTTTTTTTATCATGTCATCCTCGTTTTGAAAATAAAAAAAACGTAACGTTTGTTCTTTTAATCGTACGAGATGATACGGTTATCGTCGGTTACAAATAAATATACCACGTTGATCGAAAACGGATAACGATCGCAATGATATAGGTCTCAAGTCCCGTCGTTGAACATCACACGAAACCGTAAAACCCGAAAGTTACTTAAACGTGTAGTTTTTGTTCTAGATTGAATTAGTTCGGTTCTCATGGTTTTTTACTAGTTCGGTTCCATGTAACAAAGTGACTAGATCGGTGCTTTAAGAAGTGAACTAGATCGGTTGTGCTAAAAATGAACTCGTTCGGTTCCTCTTAGAATTTCACTCGTTTGGTTCCTCTTGAATTAACTAGTTCGGTCTTCAAAGCAAGTGACTAGATCGGTTGTTCTTGGTTCGAACTCGTTCGGCTCTTGAGGGTGAATAACTCGTTCGGTTTGAACTAGTTTGGTTGTCACTATCGTCCTTGCGTCCTTGTTCTTTGTCTTTTACCGAACCAACAAAAACTTTACTGGTCCTAGTATGCTAAAAAATGGATCTGGTATCCTCTTGTCTTTCAAACGTGGACCACAAGAGGACTAAGCTAACCAAATAAGCTTGAATAAGCATGAGATATAAGCTCGCTTATACCACAAAAAATAAGCTTATTGCTTTTTAGTGTGTTTTCTTTGCTTATTTTTGTTCCTAGTTGCTTATTAGGTTTAGCTTGTCATCTTTTCTAGCGTATTTGTTATTTTCAATTGCTTAATAGCCTTTAATTCTTAGTTAAAAGTAGAAATTAGTTTTTTTTTGTCTTTTTAGTCTTCTGTTTTAAAAATGCTTTTCTGTGCCTTTTAGCTTATTTTTCTTGCTTATTTTTAATCATGTTTGCTTATTAGGTTTAAGTGTGTATGTGTTTTAGCTTATTTAAGTTTTCTTTTGCTTATTATGTTCTAAATAAGCCTAACAGTTTATCTCTTGTCCCTTAGTTTAAATAAAAGCCATTCTGTCAGTTTTCTTTTGCTTATTTCCAGCTTATTTTTGAGTTTTGAAAAAGGTGTTTTTTTTAAAGTTTGATATTTTAGCTTATTTTACAAATTTTGAAAAAGAAAATTTAAAAAAAATGTTTTTGAAAAAAGAGAGGTCACAGGGGTCGAACCTGTGACCTCCCCTTTGCATACCCAACATATTTAACACACACACTCTATATCATCGGCACCAGTAGGGCCATCTGGTATATCTTTGCATTATTTAACATTTAAACCCTTTTTCCCTTTTAAGCTTATCAGTCTTTTTGGCTTATTTACAGCTTATTTAGATAAGCTGTTGGCCCCGTTTTATTTTTCATAGGATTAGCATTGTTCAAAGTAATTTTGCCACCAACGCCCCTCTCGACACCCCTACCCAACCTATCCACCTTTACAACCGACATCTAACCCACACCACTTTCGCACCTTACCCTCTATTACACTTCCTAATCCCCACACCCGCACACAAAACCCCAAGATACCCCCTACACCCACCTCATAATAAAAAATATAAGTCAAAAAAATATAATTCTTTTTTTTAATTTTCTTTTATCATTTAAGACTTGTAAAAATTAAATTTGCATGTGTAGGGTTAAAATTTCATGTTTTAGGTTTTCGAGACGCGTTTTTACGTTCCCGTTTACGTTTTTAAATTCGTTTTTGATTCCGTTTTAGTTTAGATTGCCTTTTACTTGCTTTTTCCAGTAGAAATAGAAAACCAAAGCCAAATTTGTTATATTAAAGTATTGTTCCACAAACCGATACTCGATTCTCAATTCACGCCTCGTCGGGAAACGACCCGGGAAGGTTTTTAAGGGTTTTGCTTTGGATAAAAGTAAAAAATTTTAAAAAAGCCTTTTGGAAATTCTTATTGATTGATAATTTTGACTCTTATTATATATTTATATTATATATTTATTATATAATAAAGGGTTAAATTTTAGCGAGTTAATTTTTGGCGCCGCTGCTGGGGAGGTGTGTGAGATTATCGAGTTAAAGTTTGTTGTGCCTTGAAGACCCTTCCTCGTGAAGTTATTGCTTTTCATTTGTGAATATTTTCTTCTATTATCAAGTTATCAAAAATACCAAAAAAATTGAAAAACCAACAAAAACGATCGTGATGTCGATTGTTAATACGGCTCACCTTTGGAATTACGAACTATAAGAAAAGTTTAAGGCGGGTTGATCCGACGATCTACGACCCTAAAGGAGAAGGGTTTTTAATAAGCTTCGCACTGATCAGCTCCTTCGCTTTTTTGTGAGTTTTTCTAAAGAGCTACCGTAGACTTTTGACTTTCGATCCCAAAAATAATTTTCTTTCGTATTTTTAATACATAAAAATCCAAAAATATTCTTCTTAACCCCATTTTGTTTAATTCTCCTCTTTATTCCTCTTTAATTCTATCATCATGTATGGATTTAAAGAATGTTTGTCTTGTGGAGCTTTGTATAAATCCCCCTCAGACTCAGTACCCCCCACCTCTCAGTTTCAAAGACTTCAAACGCACACTGATCCTTATCCCACCATCACACCCCCCCCCCGAACCCGTCCCCCCCCCCCTCCACCGCCCCCCCCATACCCCCCCCCCAATCCCCAGCCACCCCCTCCTTTACGGAACCCCCGGTTGGCCTCGGCCCATTTTTGACGAAAATGTGCTCTAGATAACGAAAGAAATTGAAGGAAGTTTGGTTACAATTTGTGATGAAAAGGAATTCTTAAACACTTCCGAGTCTCCAATGACTATACTAACGTTGTTATTGCACCTCAAGGAGCCATTCAGTCTTCAATCTGGACCCCGGTGACAATCATCCAAAAGTCCTCCAGACATATTGACCACCATTGTTGTTACGGTATGGTGATTAGTTAGCGATATCTTTTGTCAACTGATTGTACTTGTGAGTCTTGTGGGAACAATTCTCATTTATGCTATAATTGTCCACCGAAAGTTTCGATTATCTCTAATCCGGAACCATGTACAATTCAAAAGTTGACTAAGTTCCACAAACTTTGCCAAATAAAAAAAAAGGGTTTTCATCCGATTGCTATTTCTTAGCCAATCAAAATTCCAATTCCACTTCCTGAATACCCCAATCTTCACCCATTTGTAGATGATTATCCTACCCACATCCACAACACCCGGACGTATTTCTTATGAGGGGGTTTTTGTGGGAACGATTTCTCATTGGTACGATTGTCCACCTCATGTTCTGTTTATCTATAATCCGGTACGTGTTACAATTCAAGACTTTTCAATTTTCCACCTTAAATTTTCAAGTTTTCAATAAAAATTTATTGGTCTGTGAAACTGCGGGGGTCCTCATGAAACTTTCCAATGTCAACCAATGAATAAAGATTATTATCATGAGCAAAATTTTTGCTATAATTCTAATTCTTTTGGTTTTGACCAATTTCTACCCCAGCAACTTCCCGTCATTGATCAAACTCCTCGTGAAGAAAGTATGAAAAATTTGCGAATTGCTTTTCAAGCTTGGAGTGAAAGTATTCGGCAAAAGAAGAAGGAAGAAGAAAAGCGATTTGCGGAAGAGCAAGCGGCTAAAGCTCAATATTGGAAGATTTCCAACAATGATGATGATGACGAGGAGTATACTATTGCAATCACACGCGTATTACCGACGGTGGAACCCAATAACTCTCTAAGTATGGGGGTCGAGCATCTTAGCACTATTCCTAAAAAAGAATAGTCTAGTGTTGAGGACCTTGTCCCGATCCCAAGTGAGTCCAAGGGTATTTCTGACAATATGTGTGATGTGCCTCTTTTCGGACCCACCCACCCACCCTATGTCCCATACTCATCACACCCAAAACATATCCCCCCGACGCTTTGCTCGCTCAGGAACCCCCACATGCCATCCTCATCTTACCATCCACGAGTGGCACGCCACATTCGATTACTATTGTGGGATCGACTTATGTAGATGCATCACCTCTGATTCTGTACGCCGTCAGCTAGAGGTGGTGGAGAATGTTGTCCTTGAAGATGGTACAGATTAATACCGATATTCTTCTTATCAATAAGAAGGATGTTCTTTAATGAGAAATTATTAAATGGTCAATCTTTGGATATTTTGTGATCGATGCATTATAAGATTAATCCCAATCCTTCTTTGTTTTTGTGACCAAGTCTTCCTCCACATCTTTTAACTTTTTCTTGGAGGAGGACTAACACCTTTGATAATTCTTTACCGAATCTGAAACTTTGCTTTATCTGGAAGAGATTAGTAGTGGCAGGTCCCACTTCTTATTCCGGTTTTATCTCTTATGATTATGATAGCTTCTTTTGTGAATTAGTGAGGCCGATTCGGGACTTTTCACTATCGGTTGGTGGTGGAGGATATTTATGATAATCCGACTTAGAGAACTTTACGTTCATGTGCTTCATGATTTACCCACCAATACCAGCCTTCATCTGGTTTCGATTTCACTCTTTCTTGTATTCCCACGGATCGACTTGTAGTTTTTTTTCCTTTCAAGGAACTAGAAACAAGATTTTCGATCCAGGGGTATGGAGTCCAATCCAAGAGATATTCTATCACCAATGAATTTTTCTATCTCATTCATCCGTGATCATCCTTTTCTAGTGATTGGACACTTTGCTTCCATTTTCATCAAAAATTGAGCGACAAAGTTGTATATCCTAGTAGTCTTGCTATGCTGAGTTGTGGAGAAATCTTCCTCACATCTTTTTCTTATCGGGGGATTTAAAGCTTTACTGCTCATTTCTAAAAAGCCACTAATGTGAGTTATTGAGGGGTCATTCTATCTTGGATGTTCCGTTTCTCCATTTCTATCCACCTTGACCAGCTTAAGTATGGGGGATCGGGTCAAGCTTAGTGACCTTAAACAAGCGCTTCGTTGGTGGAACCCTTGTTTTCCTTATATTAATTATTAGTTGTCATAATGAATAAGTATGTTTTGAGGAGGCTCGCCTACTTCGCCTTTCTTGTGTTTTGTGTTTTGTGATTTTTTGTCATGGATTGCCCGGATTATGAAGACCTAGTGCTTGTGGGTTTTGTCCATACGATTCACTCGTGCTTCACATCCTCTGCTTCTTTTGCGCGACTATCCAATATCCTAAATCCTTATAGACTAACGTGAATCTTTTGGCATATTAATAAACGGCTTTAGATTTACGTAGAGACCTTCTTAAACATGAGGAGACAATGTCCAGTTCCTAGTAAGGGGGGATCTATGATTTGATTGTGCTGCAGCTGTTGTTTTCTTCACGTAATCTGTTTTTACCACCAAAATTTCAAAAAAATGAAAAATTTTTAAAATTTTTAAAAATAAAATAAGTGTTTTGTCACAATGTTTGACTTTCCTGCTGGGTAGAACGAGATTAAATTTTGACTCGATCAAGAGTGTTGAGCTCTAGCTTGCCCCTTAACTTTTAGACTAAGCATTCGCGGATCTTTTTATTAAAGATTTTAAATTTGCGAAGAACGAAAAATGACAGTGTTAATTATGAATTAGATGCTAAACAAGAACTAGTTGGTAATCTTAATAGCTCATAAGTGTAATTTGTGGCTTTTCCTCCCCGAAGCTTCTAACCGGACTAATATACGTGCTCTTTTCGAAAATTAGACAAGTTAGTGGTTTTATCACTTAAAAGTCCTCTTTAAATCAACATTTTTAAACTTTTTAGTCTTAGTTTAAATTTATACTTAAATTTTCTAAAACGAAATTTTCTCTATATCGTGGTGATATAAGTTGTGTGAAAAAAAATGTGTCATGAATAATATAAACTGTGGGCTGATAAAGGTTTACTGCATCTCGCCGGCTCACAACCGATGTTGCAGTCTTCAAAAGAAAACCCATAGTAGTAATCCGAGACTAATAAAAGTTTGCTGCATCTTGCCGGCTCACAACCGATGTTGTAGCCTTCAAAAAGGTCGAGGATTATCGTTGCTGAAATAAGTATAATTATGTTGATGTTACAGTTAATGTTTAAATTAAATATAGGGTAATAAGTCTCTTTTCCTTAAATTTAAATATGCTTTGAACTAAGACTATTTAGTTTTAAGTTTTGTTGGTGTTTTCTCAACATGAATTGTTATTTAAAAGGGATAGGCTATAGTGTTTTTAAGAACCCGAAGGGCCGTGGTTCAATACTTGGTCTCGGTGAGGTGTCAAATCCTGGTTCACTTAGCCGCTCAGAAGGTTGGGGAGTTCTGTGCCAAGATATGAAGGCGATACATGCGGATGTATCTCGCCTTCAAACTCATAATTCTTGGGTGGAACGTTACATTTAGAAGGATTACAACTTTCTTAAAATGTCGATTGGATTGTCAAAATTTAAAATGAGCACATACACATTTATTGATAACCATCGGGAGTGAAAAGTTAGTTTAGGCTTACACAAATTACAAGTATGAGTAGTGTTAGCATCTTAACTTATATTTAACGGTGATTTCATTTTTAAGCTTGGTTTGGGACAAATGAAAAGTCGGGAACGATAAATTTATCCTTTTTGGGCATTTTAAGATTGAAATGCTTCTTGTTCTATTACCATAAAGTTATAAAAATAACGAAAGTCAAACATTCAAAGAAAAAGGAAAAATACAAAAAAATGTGTGGTAATAGGTGTAGATTTATAAAAATGGTAAAAACGAGGCATTTTCAATACTAAGGATTTTTTAATTCTCTTTAACGAACACTTATCTACTTTGTGAGGTTATTAGTTTAAGGGCATTGAAATTTTTGGTTTTCTAAGCGGATATTTATATCATTGCGCGCGGACACGCAATAATTAAGTATGAGGGATTTTGGTATGTGTTTAATTACACATACCTTTGACCTATAAAAACGAGCTTAAATGACCAAAAACGGACATAAAAATGCCAAAAATATGTTTGTTTTGCTTTGTGTATTGTGCATGTATCGGATATTCACTATAAGGGACAAGAATAACGCCTCGCTCAAAGAGCAGTGTGACTCTTCTCAGAAAAACCAGCATGGAAATTGGATAAGGCGCGAAAAAAATCGCTAGCTGGAAACATCTCTAGACGTTCTTATTAGGCCAACTCGTACCCGAGTTAATAGGCCGGGTCAGCCCAATATGCTTGTTTACTTATATTAAAAGCCCAAAATCCATTCAAAAAGCCCAACACCCTTTTATTTAATCAATACTCGGCCCAACTAATACTATGGCACCGCAATAGATCTCCTGTGTAGACCCCGTGATTAGCCACCAGACCTTTATACTCCATTACTCCGGTCGTCACTTTAGGGGACTTTCATGATTTGTTCCTCAAGGATGACTAACCATTCTGTCACTATCACCCTATACAAGATACTTCTGGGCCAGTTGCGCCATTTCAAACACATAACCCAGTCAAAATTTCTCGCCCAGTTCACTGTTTATCTTCCCCAAAAGCCTGCTACCCTGCAACACAAAACAAAAATATCAACCCAACTTCAAAACATCACCATCCCATCAAACCCCACACCACAAACAACAAAACCAAGCTGGCAATCCCCTGTTATTTCATTCGTTGAAGGTTAAAGACAAAAATGAAAGACCGGGATTAATTTGCTTGGTGGGCAAGATTTTTTGAAGGGCCAAGATTGAAGACTTTGTTCTCCTCACACTACTAGCACAACAAGCACAGCTCAAAGGACTTGATTTCTCTATAAATAGCTTAGGTTTAGTTCAGTTTCAAATTGTAACTTAGGAGTAGTGTAATTTACTTTTTAATGTTTTGAATTTATGTTTTTAAGTCTTTAAATTTTGTCGTTTAAACTTCCAAGCCTTGTAATCCTTTTATGTTTAATGAAACGTTGAGTTTTTATGTTTATGCAATTTTGTCCTCTTTTTTTAATCTTTATGACTTAAAGCTATTTTTGTTCAAAAGTCCTTTTTATAAGCTCTCATAAGCTTATAGAACCTGTTTTACTCATATAAGCTCATACAATAGCTTTTCTGAGTTTCATGTGTCATTGAAATAAAAATTTGGATTTTTAAGCTTTGGATGATAAGCCTAAAATGGAAGGGCTTATGGTTTTACTAGCTTGTAGATCAGCTCATTAAGAGCTTATTTGCCCTTGTTTAGAGCAAAGGGCAAGGTACACTATCTTTTTAATTTTTGCTTAATTTACTGTTTGCTTATTTAAACTGCTTATTTACTGCTCAATGGTGCTTAATTATGCTTATTAGTCACGGTTAATGCTTACTTATGCTTACTTGTAGTATAAATCTCATTTGTTCAAGTTTTTTTTATAATCTGTCTCATTTAGCTTTTAAGCTGCTTAATCTTGTTTGCTTATTTTAAATGCTTATGTCTGTATTTTAATAGCTTACTTGTGGTTATTTAACCTTAGTCTTAATCTGTTTTAAGCTTATTTGATTTATAAGTCTGTTTTTAAGTTTAAAATTAATTTTTAAATACTTAAAGGGGTGTTTGGCACAAGGGCTCAAAATGGGTCAAATCAAGTTAAAAGTTATGTTTGGGTCCTAAGTCAGTTTTAACTAGCTTTTAATAAGTCTTTTAGTCAGTTGTTTTAAGTTTTTAAAAGCAAAGAATCAAAATTAAGGTCTAGTGTAACCATGGGCTAAATCTGTGGTAATTTGGTTTTTCAATCCAGCTTATTTGACTAGTTTTTTATTATGTGATGTTTGGTTGTGTCTTTCCATGGTATGTTTTATAACTAATAATGCTAGTTCGTACAATGAGTGGAGTTTTAGAATGCTCATGGCGCGTGTTAGTCATTTCTGTCATAGTTCTCAAATACATTTTTCAAGTTCAAAGTCCATTTTTCATAAGCAAATCTAGCTTAGTTACAGCATGTTTTAAGCTCTGATTTTCATTGCATAAGCTCTATAGAGTATAAGCTTAATCTGTTTAAGCTTGTTTGTGTATCTAGTCATCTTTTAGTAGCTTATTTTTAGGTCTGCATTTAGCATTTTTAGACTTTATAAAAACCAAAAAGCCAAAAAAAAATTAGTTAAGTCTGTCAGTTTTCAAAGTCCTTTTTCTAGCTTATTTTTAATCTAGTTTTTATGTGAACTTTGGAAGTTAATGTCCATCTGTTTTTGGTTTATAGCTTTTTCCTTCAGCTTATTTGGTCTTTAATTGGTCTTGAATTTAAGCTCAGAAGTGGTCTTATGGCCTTTTTTTTTTGAACGGCGAAATTGCAATAAAAAAATCTAGCGAGACGCTAGAAAGATTACAAAGTCAAAGTAATAGGGCATTTCAACCAAATACTCCAATCAAAACTACCATTACATCTAGTCGAAACCCAAGAGAAAGACTTTAGGACGACCTCATCAAAAATCAACTCCAGGCGCGGTTTAGCCGAACCAAAAATCACTTCATTACGGAACTTCCATAAAGCCCACCATGCTACGTAAAAAACGCCTTTAATAATCCTCATTTGAATCTGTTTACTTATTGCTTTTTAGTGTGTTTTCTTTGCTTATTTTTGTTCCTAGTTGCTTATTAGGTTTAGCTTGTCATCTTTTCTAGCTTATTTGTTATTTTCAATTGCTTAATAGCCTTTAATTCTTAGTTAAAAGTAGAAATTAGTTTTTTTCTGCCTTTTTAGTCTTCTGTTTTAAAAATGCTTTTCTGTGCCTTTTAGCTTATTTTTCTTGCTTATTTTTAATCATGTTTGCTTATTAGGTTTAAGTGTGTATGTGTTTTAGCTTATTTAAGTTTTCTTTTGCTTATTATGTTCTAAATAAGCCCAATAGTTTATCTCTTGTCCCTTAGTTTAAATAAAAGCCATTCTGTCAGTTTTCTTTTGCTTATTTCCAGCTTATTTTTGAGTTTTGAGAAAAGTGTTTTTTTTAAGTTTGATATTTTAGCTTATTTTACAAGTTTTAAAAAAGAAAATTAAAAAAAAATGTTTTTGAAAAAAGAGAGGTCACAGGGGTCGAACCTGTGACCTCCCCTTTGCATACCCAACATATTTAACACACACACTCTATACCATCGGCACCAGTAGGGCCATCTGGTATATCTTTGCATTATTTAACTTTTAAAACATTTTTCCCTTTTAAGCTTATCAGCCTTTTTGGCTTATTTACAGCTTATTTAGATAAGATGTTGGCCCTGTTTTATTTTTCATAGGATTAGCATTGTTCAAAGTAATTTTCATAATTTTTTCAGATTTTTATAATTTAGTTTAATATTTTTTAATGCATTTTGTATATTAAAATTGTTTTTAATTCATAATAAAAAATATAAAAGTCAAAAAAATATAATTCTTTTTTTTAATTTTCTTTTATCATTTTGGACTTGTAAAAATTAAATTTGCATGTGTAGGGTTAAAATTTCATGTTTTAGGTTTTTGAGTCGCGTTTTTACGTTCCCGTTTACGTTTTTAAATTCGTTTTTGATTCCGTTTTAGTTTAGATTGCCTTTTACTTGCTTTTTCCAGTAGAAATAGAAAACCAAAGTCAAATTTGTTATATTCAAGCATTGTTCCAAAAACCGATACTCTATTCTCAATTCACACCTTGTCGGGAAACGACCCGGGATGGTTTTTTAGGGTTTTGCTTTTGATAAAAGTAAAAATCTTTAAAAAAGCCTCTTGGAAATTCTTATTGATTGATAATTTTGACTCTTATTATATATTTATATTATATATTTATTATGTAATAAAAGGTTAAATTTTAGCGAGTCACTAATGCACTAAGTAGGAAAGAGCGGGTAAAACCTAAGAGAGTTAGAGCGATGAACATGACCCTTCAGTTGAGTATCAAGGATAGGATATTAGCGGCCCAGAAGGAGGCGTCTGATGAGTCTGTAGGATTGCACATAGGTATAGACGAGATGATTGAACTTAGGAATGATGAAGCGTTGTACTACCTGAATCGAATATGGGTTCCTTTGAAGGGTGATGTGAGAACCCTGATAATAGACGAAGCCCATAAGTTAAAGTACTCTGTACACCCAGGAGCTGATAAGATGTATTATGACCTTAGAGATAGGTATTGGTGGCCGGGTACGAAGAAGGACATAACTGTGTATGTGAGTAAGTGTTTGACTTGTTTGAAGGTTAAGGCTAAACATCAGAGGGCATCTGGCTTGCTGCAGCAACCTGAGATCCCCGAGTGGAAATGGGAAGGGATAGCTATGGATTTTGTGACTAAGTTGCCAAGAACTAGTAGTGGGTATGATACAATCTGGGTCATTGTGGGCCGATTGACTAAGTCTGCTCATTTTCTACCTATGCGTGAGGATTATAAGATGGATAGATTAGCTAAGTTGTACCTATATAAGATTGTTGATAGGCATGGTGTACCGATCTCAATCATATTAGATCGTGATAGTCAGTTCACTTCGAGGTTTTGGCAGTCAATGCAAGAGGCATTAGGAACCCGGTTAGACATGAGTACAGTTACCACCCTCAAACCGACAGTCAGAGTGAGCGTACTATCCAGACCTTGGAAGACATGCTTAGAGCATGCGTCTTAGACTTCAAGGTAAGTTGGGATGTTCATCTTCCATTAGTTGAGTTTTCGTATAACAATAGTTATCATTCTAGTGTGAGGTGTGCGTCGTTTGAGGCTTTGTATGGTAGGAAGTGTCATTCCCCGATTATGTGGGCTGAAGTTGGAGAGGGTCATTTAATAGGACCTGAGTTAGTTCAAGAGACCACTGAGAAGAACTCGCAAATTAAAGATAGACTTAAGGCTGCGCGTGATCGCCAGAAAAGTTATGCTGATAAGAGGAGGAAGCTTCTAGAGTTTAGCGTAGGTGACCATGTCTTGCTCAAAGTGTCGCCTTGAAAATGTGTGGTACGCTTTGGGAAGAAAGAGAAATTAGCACCTAGATTCGTTGGACCTTTTGAGATTATTGAGAATGTAGGAACAGTGGTCTATCGGTTAGATTTTCCTGAGGAGCTAAATGGTGTTCATGACACGTTCCACGTGTCGAACCTTAAGAAGTGTTTGGCTGATCCAACACTGCAAGTACCTTTAGATGAGATTCGAGTCGATGATAAGTTGAATTTTAAGGAAGAGCCTACGGAAATCATGGAGCGAGAGTTTAAGAAGTTGAAGCGGAGTAGAATTTCCATCGTCAAGGTTGGTGGAATTCGAAACGTGGACCTGAATTCATGTGGGAACGTGAAGATCAGATGAAGCTTAAGTATCCGCATCTGTTTAGTGCTGATAAGTAGCTGAATTTCAGGGGTGAAATTCTTTTAAAGGCGGGGCGGGGGAGGGGGGAGAATGTAACCCCTGCCCTTTTCGTGTTTTGAATATTCTAATTTAGTCCTTCGACTATTTGGCGTTTGCCCATTATTTAGAATAGTGTATCGTGTAGACAGTGGTGAATTTATAAGATATGAAGCATTTTATGGTTTATTGTGTATAATAAGCCTTATTGGAGGAGAGTATTATGCTATGTAAGTTCCGAGTGGTTGACCCGTGAATTTTTTAGAAATGCCGAAAAACGAGTCCCGACACGTCCGTTAATGTCCAAATGATTTTTTGGAAAGTTTAATATGAAAATATGTCAAGTAAATACTCTAAGTTATTGGAAAAACATTTTTAAGGTGAATAAAAATGTTAAATAACTTCGAAAAATATTTTACGGTCAAGTTTTACAAGTTTTTAAGTGATTCCGACACGAAAACAAAAACCCCAAGCCCCTAGGATCCCCTAGCCGGCTATAGAACAAAAATAGGAGACATGGTGGCTTATTTTTAGCAAGCTAATGGGTCCTAACTAGTAAATATGGGTTTTTGTGCCATCCTAAAATGCATTCCAGCAACATTGGATTTCAAAAATACACAACACAACTCTCTCTCATTTTTCTCTGTTCCGTCTGATCCACATACACACACATACACTATTATTTTTCAAACTTTGATCAAAAAATGAAGATTGGTGATACTTTGGGTTGATTCTAGTGTTTGGGTAGTCATGTAAACAATGTTTGGCTTATCTGGTTCGCGTCAAAATTTATTTGAAAGAACCATTTTTTGAAAGTCTACAAATTTATGTTTTGTAACTTTGTACTATATGGGTTGCTAGTGAATACATAGATAGTTAGTTTGTACGCCCGTCGTAAAAATCGAAAAGCGAAAAGTCTTTACAAAAGGATATTTAGGGTGCGTTTTTTGTTCGAATGGAACAAAAGAAACATAGGGTTTTTTTTAGGTTGATGATTAGGTCGTGCTAGGTTTGAAAAATATATATTTGCTATGTAACTTATTTTGTATATAGCTTATTGTGGCTTATGGTTGTGTTCGAATAAGCTTATTTTGGGCTTATAGGCCCACGACAACTCATGGAAATACAAGGAGGGTATTCTTGGTTATTTTCCTAGTATGTCATATTTTTTTGGACTTACATTATAGCTTATGGTGATAACCAAGTGCGATACGTAACTTATTAGCTTATTTAAAGCTAGTATACATCATTTATTTAGCATCAGGGCTACAACGGCCCAATAAAATTGTGTAGCCGAGGCTTATCGAAGGTTTGTTGTGGTCCAGGTTACTTATTTACTTATTGATTTGAGCTTATATATGCTATTGGGCCTTGGTTTTGGGCTTAGAACGTATTTTAGATACATAAAAAATATAATGGATCCTTAATGAGCCTTAAAGCCTAATAAGCCGTAACTAGTTATTTTTGGAGTTTTAACAAGCTTTTAGGAAGTAAAAAGTATTTGTGAAATTATATGAAAGGTCGTTTTGAGAAAGAATCATGGTAAACGTGGTGAAATGTGATTTTTGGAATTTAGTTCGGAAAGTGTCGAAATGTTGAAATTGTTTGAAAATAAGGTTTGATAACCTTGGAAAACGTCATATAAACATACGGGTCATGCCGAAATTTTGTAAAAAGTCTATACTTAGAATTTTACTTAAAACGTAAACTTTATTCTTAATAATAAAATTTTATTATTTTAATAAGTCGACTAAAAGACGAAAAGTATAATTTTTCTCAAAACTTTTCCAAAATGTTTAACAAACATAAACGTTCTATTTCGTATAGTATAGACGATATATTTATGGTAACTAAGTGTACCGAATGGACTTATCGGAGTATATTTATGATTATTTACTATAAATATTTACTTATGTTACTTATCTATTTTCTTAAATAGTATAAGTATAAGTATATTGTATTTAGATATGAATGAATAAGGTATTTTGGAGCTATTCGTCAACCATCACACCACTAAAACGTTTAAGATAACCGTACAACAGCGTCTAACCTCTATGCATCATATTTGAAAACTGTTTTGGAAATGAACGAATTAACAAATAGGACATAACTGGACTAGGTCGTAGTGCGGGCCGTCGTTTGCATTTGCTTGTGTGATATTGAGATTTCCGTGGAGACAATTTGCTGCGGTGAGTTCTCGAAGCCCCACTTTTTACTGTTTTTCCGTTGGGGAAAATGATACTCAAATGTGATTGAATTGTTTTTTCTGACTGTGCGAACACGTGGTTTTGTTTTGGGACAATTAATGTGCTTATATGGATATGTGAATATGTGTAAAGTATCCTACTTGCATGTATTGTGGTTTGCATGGCTAGGATGTAAGTTCTTCCCCCCAATTTGCTCTAGCTGGTAGGCTTTTGTGTGTAAGTCATCGGGGTTGCGACCCTAAGAACGTTGTACGCCTGTTATAAGACAGCAGGGAGTCTAGGTCTTTTGGTACATGATTATCAGGGATGCTAAGATCCATGGGTTGGTTTACATATATTCATCTGTCATAAAGCACACTTTGTCCAACTGTTGAAAATATCGGCCAACGACGGGTTTTGAGTCAAAACCATACGAGGCTCACAAACATTATTGTTGACGTTTTTGAAGTATCATTTTCAGTGAAGTAAATGATCATTAGAGATGGTGCTTGTAGTAACTTTAGAGAATCCCGTAGGAATATTTTTTGAAAGTCTGCATTTTTATGTAACGCTTTGGATTTTGGTTTCTTGAGACGAGATAAGATGTTATGACCCCTGGCGTGGGCCTTAAGATTGTAATAATTGCGACTATGTGTTTGTTGTTCTTGATTGGAACCTCAATCAAGGTTATATTGAGGTTGATGGTAATCATGACACTTTTCATTTATGCAATTTAGTTTTCTCTATCTTGTATCTTGTGTTGTGATTGATCATTATGTTGCACTTCTGTGTTTTCGCCTACGATGGGGTATGCCAATGCTAGAACCAAGCACATAGAAATTTACTGCCATTTTGTCAGAGATAAAATCAAAGCTGGTATCATTTGTCCTACCTTCATCCCTACTCATCATCAAGCAGCTGATGTCTTAACTAAAGGTCTCAGCAAAGCTTCATTTCACTCTTGTATTTCCAAGTTTGGCATGTGTGATCCATATACACTGCCAACTTGCAGGGGGGTAATAGTACAATCAACCCAGTCCTCTTCACAAGCTACTATCATCACCTAAAAGCTTGACGAAATGTATTGAAGTTTAGCTTTAGTTTAGCTTAGTTTCTAGTAATAGTCAAAGCGGGTCAAAGTGTGACAGTTTTTTAAAACTGTTTTTCCACCTTTTTTGTTCTTTACTTTTCGTGTATAAATATCCCTTGTATCCTTTCATTTCAGTTAGTTGAATTCAATATGAAAGTGTAAAAACACACATAACTCTCTCAATTTCAATATCACCGGATCCCTACTCTCTTATACATATTGATTTCCTACTTTTGTCAAAGTATTGTTGAAGTATTCCCTTGTATCCTTTCATTTCAGTTAGTTCTTCAATGCTTTTTTAGTTTTTCAATCGTTTTGAAATTAATGGGTCGGATGAGTCGATTATGTTTAATAACTTCTTCAGTTCATCCATATGCCAACATATAAGGTTTGTCTTTAGTTTTTAATTTTTTACATGATTATAGTTAAATACTTTACTGTTGTAATTAACTATTTTATCACAAGATTATCGGCATAATCAAGAACTTTCAAGAACTACTAAAGAAATATTTAAAAAGATAGATAAAGATAAGGTAGAAGTATCACCTTACTATGGTAAATTGGTGTAATTCATTTCATTGATAAGAAAGGTTATTTATAGTTCTGCATGTTACTATACATTTACTAATTAAATAAGGGGAACAACTAGTAACCATATTATTAGTTTATTGTTGACAATTGTGGCAGCCATATATATGCTTGAGCTACTATTCGTAGTACACCTAACTTTCATAACACTCCCCTTAGATGCCACATTTTCAACGTAGAGTTAACTCTGAAGTACTTCCTCATTAAAAACCTTTCTAAAGGAAAACCCAGTGGGAAAAAACTTTAGCTAAGGAAAAGAGTGCAGTGTATAGTTGACTCCCCCTGATCTAGACATACGTAGATTGTTATGTCTTCTGTACATGCCGCATGCTAATAGTATGGACGTGTTTCTTGAAAATC
>BQNB010016721.1:5797-71185 GCA_026074375.1 Tanacetum coccineum | reverse complement strand
ATTTGTAGTTGTCATAATATTTGGATTTTTAATGCTTATTCTGTTTTCTATTGCTTATTTCTTTTTAAACCTGCTTATCAGGTTATCTTAGGTTAGTAGTAGCTTAGTTAGTCCTTGCCTTAGCTTATTGTGGTCTTCTCGCTTAATTAGTTTAAGAAAAATACCAAAAAAATGAGTTAAGTGTTTCTGCCAAAGTTATAAGCTGTTTAATAGCTTATTTAAAGCTTTTCATAAAAAGTTTCTTTTATTAAAAATGCTTATTTTTAGCTTATTTACAACTTTGCTTTTATAAGTTTTTCAAAATAAAAAAAAGAGGAAAGTGGAAATCGGGGGTGAGAAAGACTCGAACCCCCGACCTCAACACCCTCAACCCTTTTATAACACCACAACACACACTTACTACCACTGCGCCCTGGGGTCTTTTTCGTTATACATCTACAATATTGAAGTTTTATACACGTTTTTTACTTTTAAGCATTATAAGCTGTTTTAGCTTATTTCGTGACTTAATCATTAAGCTGTGACTTCAAGCTTATTTTTTCTGGGATCTAATTAGTATAAGCTTTTTTTTGTATTTTTTCTAAAATTTTTATAATTAGTCTAGTAATTTTAAACATTTATTTTTATTAAAAACTTTAAAAAATAGAAAAATAATCAAAAAAATATATATTTTTTTGTAAAATTTTCTTTTATCATAAAGTTTCTAGGAAAATTAGTTTTGCCTTCGTAGGGTTTAATTTGCAAAATTTCGATTTTTAAAGAACGAGATTTGTTCCCGTTCTCATTTTTCGTGTTTTAAAGCTCATTTCAAATCCGTTTTTGTTCTAGTTTTCTTTAAACTTACTTTTTAGTCAATTAGAGTCTATTTAAAGAGAAAAATTCATTTTAGGTTTGATTTTAGAAATTTAGGGTTTTTAAACTGCCGTTTAGGGTTCCCGTTTTACGTTTTTAGTTTAAGTTTGATTTCCCGTTATTCGTTTTTGTGCTTAATTGTTATCATTTGCTTATTTTAATTTTTAGAAGTAAAAAAAATCAAATCAATCTTTGTCTTCAATTCAAATCATTGTCCGAACATCAAACGTGGTTTCAATTTCACAAATCGTTGGGGAAACGACCCGGGAATCATACTTCCCGGTTAATATACGTATTATATTATATATATTTGTGAATATTTTCCTCTTTACCTTTGTCCTTAAGGGTAATTTGGTAATTTTCCATCATATATTATATTTTATTTTTACGTGTGTTGATTTACTAGCAATTAGTGGACTTTTGGTAAAACCATGGTAGACATGATACCCAATGGAGTTTTTAGAGCAGAACTTGATGTCGATTCTATAATTGACAAGATGAGGGAAGGAAGGTTGAGATGGTTTGGGCATGTTAAGAGGAGACCAGAAACTGCCCAGAAACTGCCCCTGTTAGGAGAGTAGAAGCTATGTTAGTTGAAGGGTCGAGGAGGAGGGGTAGACCTAAACTTAGATGGGAAGATAGACTTAAGCAGGACATGAAGGAGCTTCTCTTGTCCGAGGACATGACCTCTGATAGGAACGCGTGGAGAGATAGAATTAGGATTAGCGGGTAGATGTAGTAGGCCTTAGATTAGGTCTTGCTTTTAGGAGCATAGGAGCTGCGTAGTAGCTTGGCCTTGTGTCCCTTAGCTAGTTTGCCTTCTAGAGCCTAGGAGCCCCCCTTTTTTTGCTTCTCCCTTAGGCTTTGCGTATAGGATTGTAGGTCCTTCGTAGTAGCTTTGCCTTGCGTGTCTTAGGTTCTTGGGCCTTTTAGCTAGTTGCCTTTAAGCGCCTAGGAGCCTCCTTTTGCCCCGCCCCCAGGTTTGCTCCCCATAGTGCCCTCTTAGGCTAGTCGCCTTTAGGCGGATAGGAGCCCCTTTTCGCTCTTTTGGCCATAGGTGTTGTTGTCTCTTGTGTGCCGGTATGCTTGTTTGCTCTGCATGTGCTGCTTGTCGTGCTCTTGTCGTATGTCGTTGGGATTGTTTGCTCTATTTGTTTGTCTGGTTTGAGCTGTGGGCCCTTAATGGGAGCCATCTTGTCTTTGTTTGTGTCTCTCTCGTGTTATGCTTGTTTCGTTGTCTCTTGTTTGCTTATATGCCTGTTTGGTTGCGTTTTCTCTTGGCCGTTTATATGCGGATCTTGTGCTCTTCGCTTGTTTTGGGTTGTTTGTTTGCCGTGGATGTATGTTTTTGGTTGCTTGTTTGCTTTGTTTTCGTTATCTATCTTTGAGCAACACTCTAATGCACACGTTCACTGGCCGGAGGTCCCTTGGAAGCAGTCTCTCTACTTCCGGGTTTAGCCTGGAGGTAGGGGTAGGATCTGTCTACGTTCACCTCCCCCATACCCCGCTTCGGCGGGATTGGGTATGTTGTTGTTGTTGTTGTGGGTTGAAAGTCACATAACATGTATATTAATGCATGAACCTGCTAAATCGTTTTATCAAAAAAGTTACTGATATAATATTACTTCCTTAATTCTATTTTAGTCACCAATTGACTGTAACTAGGATTCTTTTTGCTCGCCCCCGACGTGTAAGCACATTTGGCATTAAAAATATTGCTAATAAAAAGGTTAGCGTTGCATTGTCTTTTTTGTTACCAAAATACGTTAATTAGATTTATATTACAATTATGTCGAATTTATTATAGTTTGTGATTTTTGTCCAACTCTATATTTCAATTTTTTTCTAAGATATTACAACTACCAAAACTTATATACTTAAGATATTACAACTACCAAAACTTATATACTTAAAAGGTTACTATAACTACATATTGTATACCAATAAATTAGTTAGTTTGTTAATTACTTTATTGATATAAAAAATGAATTTACTTAAAAAAAAGACTGAAATAAGGTAAATGTTTTAAAGAAACTATAAATAAAGAAGTAAGTGAAATTGCAAAAAGACATTGATACCCTCAAAACGCTATTCCTTTTAAATTTGAATGCTCAAATTCCTTTTAAATTTGTCTTAGCAAATTTCTATGTAGGTACATAAATTTAAAAACATTGAACAAAAAAAAAGTGCTTCTGGTAAAGCAACCTGCATGATAAAGTTTATATTTTCAGTTCTGTTTCCAATTTTGCTCGATCCACCCATTTAGTCCCCTCTTTAAATAACGTACACCAAACTTCTCAAGAAGGAAAGACGTCGGACCCTGACTGTCTATGTTGAATAATTCTATATGCATATATGTTTTTTTTATTTTTGCTATAATTGTACGTTCTTGGAAGTAGTGGGGTTTTATTATTACTTTGAGTTCTCACCCCTTGTTTTATTTATTGATAGAGTTCACATTTACGGAGGTCAATTCAGTTCGTGCAAGTGCAAGCAAAGTAGTTTGTTGCCATTTCTCATATGATGGAAAACTTCTCGCGAGTGGTGGCCATGATAAGAAGGTAAAAGTCTTCATATTCTCAAGCTTTTCCATGCGAGTAAATAGATGCAATGTTGTGGCTAAAATTCCATCCAAAGCTTTTCTCCCAAATGCTGGACGATTTGTAGATAAAGAAACGAGACGCTTTATAAGCCTTTCTAATAAAAAACCACCCCTTGTCTTATCTCGTAACATTTTGAATGACAAGAAACGACCCCTTATCTTTTCTCTTCATATTTTACTATGACGAAACTTCTTAATAACAAAACATCCTGATTTCATAAAAACTACTGCTCCTCTTTCCGCCCAACATTTTATGGAACAGTAGATCCTTATTCTTTTTATATCAGCTTTGTTTCCTTTTTAAACTCAGAGATGATTAAAGTTCAAGACTACTTTTTCCTTGCTTTCCAACTCGAGAATATGGAAAGTTTTTATGAATTCAAAACTTACTTTTCCGTTTTGTCCCAGTCGTGAACATGCATAAAAAAGTGTACACTTTATTTCATTTCTCTACTCTCTCCTTGATTGCTTTTTTCCTTTTCTCCAAACTTAAGAATAAGATTTTAATGGGTGATTATGTTGTGCAGGCTGTATTGTGGTACACAGATTCTCTAAAGCCAAAGACCACTCTCGAGGAACATTCATCATTGATCACAGACGTGCGCTTCAGTCCAAGCATGCCACGCCTTGCAACTTCATCTTTTGATAAAACAGTTCGTGTTTGGGATGCTGATAATGTTAGTTGTCTTTCTTTTACTGATTTAAATCGAATATATATTTTTGAGAATTCAAACTTCTAATTTTGACGATCTGCGTTGTAACCTAAAATCGCAGCCTGGGTTTTCACTGCGTACATTTATAGGGCATTCTGCATCCGTGATGTCATTAGACTTCCACCCAAATAAAGATGATCTCATTTGCTCATGTGATGGGGATGGGGAGATAAGGTACTGGAGCATAAATAATGGTAGCTGTGCACGCGTGTTCAAGGTATATAACTCTACAACCATCATATCATTCTTTATGTTTTCCTGCATTCTTGAACTGTTTTGTAAGGGCATTTGCTAGCAGCGGGCGTGTATTTGGTTTCATATTTTGTTCAATGGATCATCAGGGCGGGACGGCTCAAGTAAGATTCCAGCCACGCCATGGAAGATATCTAGCAGCGGCTGCAGAAAACATTGTATCGATCTTGGATGTGGAGACACAAGCTTTAAGACATTCATTACAGGTTCTTTTCTACTCTTTATATTATCTCTTGTGTATATATATTTTTATTATAGCATTGCTAATAACTTTGCAATAATAGGGACATACAAAACCAATTCATTCCGTTTGCTGGGACCCGAAAGGCGAGTATTTGGCGTCTGTTAGTGAGGACTCGGTCAGAGTTTGGTCCCTTATGTCTGGAAATGAAGGGGAGTGTATCCATGACCTTAGCTGCAATGGAAACAAGTTTCATTCTTGCGTTTTTCATCCTACTTTTCCTTCTTTATTGGTCATTGGCTGTTACCAGGTTAGCTTGCGTTATTGTCTAACTAGCCAAATATTGGTAGTTTGTAAGTAGAGGGCTAGAGGCGGCAAAATGATAACGTGTCAAAATGAGTGATTTGCGGTACGAGTTGGGATGACTCGCCATTCTTTTTTCTTTTTATACATATATATTCTTAAAGTTAACTTATGTGCCAAAGATAATACATAATTTTCATAAATTTATTTACTAAGCTAGATTTTTTGAAAGAAATTATTTGGGGTTTTTTGTGCAATAAAAAACTCTCGGCCAACTTTGTCCTGTTTAACCAGTTTTCCATTTTGCTAACTTTATTTATTTTACCCTTTAAAACTGTTGCACAAAATTTATTCTGGAAGCTCCTTTTACGGGCTCGAGCTCGAGACTTGTTAAAGCTTGAGCTGGAGCTCAAAATACTCAACAAAAGCTCGAGTTGGTTGCACCACGAGTGTGACAAAAGTTTTTTCTTTACAACACGTCTTGATAAAAGCATAAAGTAATTATATGTATTGGCAATGCAGTCTCTTGAGCTATGGAACATGACGGAGAATAAGACGATGACACTGTCGGCTCACGAAGGACTAATTGCTGGTTTGGCATTGTCGACTGTGACAGGTTTGGTGGCTTCAGCAAGTCATGATAAGATGATTAAACTCTGGAAGTGAAAACACGTGGACATGATGTAGTTTGGTGTATTGTTGGTCTTGTAGCAATGTCGAAACGTTAATCTAATCTGTATAACTATTGTAGCTGACATTAATCTAATTTGTATAACTGATCAATCTTCTTACTGTGTATTTTGTTTGTGAAGTGGTGACCTGGGTCTTTTTTTACAATTTTATAATGAACTCAAAGTGTTGATGAAATGTTATAGTGAAGGTTAATTAGTTTATTTGTGAACCTAATCAACAGAAAGATGCAATTCAATAAAGCACACTGTTAAGCTGAGGATCATCAGTGAAACAATCATCCAAAGCTGTTAGTCATTGGTCATTCATTGAGTTAGCTACCTATGGCGAGTCATGAAAGATGCAACGACCCCGAGCTAACTAATCACAGTATACGACTTATTATGGCTGCTGGTTGTTTAAAGTCATTTAGATTACAAACAATTATGCGCAAACGCTATAACAAACACCTTCCTGCCATTTTTCCGATGGAAATTTGCCAAGTTTTTTTTTGTTTGGTATACTTGGGTTTCCGACTCGATATTACGAGCCGACTAATCTCAGGGCGACTACCCTTTTGGATAGCCTTGGAGACACTAGATGAACGACTTATTTTTCAATTTGTTTGTTATTCGAAGACAATAACAGGTCCCTAAATACTCGCATTTTATCTAAGAACCATGGATCTAATAACTATATGGTTAACACGGATTTTACATTCATTTGTCGATTCTCATCGTCATAACCGGTTCTATCTAGTTGATTTGTATGACCACCTTAGGATTTAACTGGAGTCTTAAGAGTTTAAGCCACTAATGCGCCTAGTGCAAATAGAATTTCAAGCAAGTAGTCAAATTTCTTGCCCTTTTAATGGCAAATATTTGCCTTTATAAAAAGGTTACAAGTAAATGAAACAATTTCTATATTCCATGTCTTGTGCGCATCACAAAAATGTAGAGGCAAAAAGCATATGAAAATGCAATTCTGATATCCATTTGGCAAGTTAAATTTGACCCCACAACACAACACAAGAAGAAAATGAAGAAGGAAAGGAACTTTAATGTTCCTTGCTTTGCCTTCTCTAATACTGATTATCTACTCCATCATTTGCCTTGTTAATAAATCTTCCATTATCATTCTTGGATCATGCATATATATCATATCGTCTGTGCATACGTAGTTTGTTCATATCAATTCTTAATTAGGTGTTCCTTCTCGATCATAACCCACTCATCTAATAAACACTAGCTTGTTGATCATGTCTTATCTACTTGTTACCAATTTCATACAATGGCTTTTAGAGGTAACTTACTTTTACTATATATATGCGCGCGCGCGTAGTTTGTTTAACTGCACAATCAAAGTTATAGCTTTGTTCGATACTATGTTTCTAAATACCCATCTGGGTTTTCTATGAGCGACAATTCTTTCATAACCAAAATTAAAACTAGTACAATAAAACTGATCATCATAAGTAACTTTATGTGATGACATTGTCTGGGAAACAACAATTGGTTGCTATTAATTAAGCACACTTAACTTATTCTTGGCCCATGTCGACAGTTGAATGGTATTAACTAGTGAAGAAAATAGCTCGGCATGTTTAGCGTTTTATCTGTATTAAACGCTACGAGAATATATATTTATATATACATTTTGTAATGTATCAAGTCTATACTCAAAAGTTCTCATAAATGTAGTGCTATACCAACACCATGGGAAAAAAAAACACACCATATTTTTATATGTTTATGTTACATGGTTTAATTTTTGTTCTTTTAAGTTAACACGAGCATTTTAGACGTACAATTATATATATATCCATCCCCGTTCATTTATAAACTAAGCTTTTTTGGTTTCACTGATTCATAAAAACGCTAAAGTATTACTTAACAAAATTAATCAAAACATTCATAAAGTATTTACCTTATTATATATATTACAAAAGGCAGACGCCCCGACATTTAATGCTGCGACCCACCCTTTTTTGACCCGACCCGTCCTTTTCTGACTTTTTTTTTTCTTTCTTTCTTTACATTGAGTTTTTTTAACCTTTTTTTTTCTCAAAAACTTTTTAAAATAAAACTTTACTTTTTTTCCTCGAATATTCCCTCTCCTGCGCTATTTAGATCATGTGGTCTGTTATTTTTTATGAATAAACCTTTAAGTTTCCTCAGAACCATTCGCGCTCCGCTAATCGTACCCTTTATTTTTTCTAAAAAAATTTTTAAAATAAAAATTTTCCTTATTTTTTTCTCAATACCCTCATCGCACTGTCAGATAGCCATCGTTCTGTTTTTTATAATATTTTTTGTTACAGTTAATTTTTTTTACCAGTTTTTTTTTTCCTTTTTTTCTTAAAAAGTTTTAAAATTAAACTTTCCTGTTTTTTTTCTTTCCCCTCGAATAACCCTCATCGCCACTCTTTTAGTCATCCGTCTGGTTTGTTTATTTTTTTACTTTCTTATCTTTCTTTCTTTCTTTACATTGACTTTTTTTTTACCTTTTTTTTTCTCAAAAACTTTTTAAAATAAAACTTTATTTTTTCTCGGAATACCTCTCGCGCTGTTTGAGTCATCGTCTGTTTTTTATGAATAAACCTTACGTTTCCTCAAACCTCGCGCGTTCCGCTAATCGTAGCCCGTTTTTTTTTTCTAAAAAATTTTTAAAATAAAATTTTCCTATTATTTTTCTCGAAATACCCTCACGCACTGTCGAGCCATCCCCCTCGCATCGCACTCTTTTTTGCATCCTACTCTTTTTTTTTTTTTTTTTTTTTTTTAATTTCTTTCTTTCTTTACATTGAGTTTTTTTTAACTTTTTTTTTTCTCAAAAACTTTTTAAAATAAAACTTTACTTTTTTTTTCTCGGAATACCCTCTCGCGCTGTTTGAGTCATCGGTCTGTTTTTTTATGAATAAACCTTTAAGTTTCCTCAAACCTCGCGCTCCGCTAATCGTCCCGTTTTTTTTTTCTAAAAAAATTTTTAAAATAAAATTTTCCTTATTTTTTTCTCGAAATACCCTCTCGCACTGTCGGAGCCATCGGTCTGTTTTTTTATGAATATTTTTTTGTTAACAGTTAATTTTTTTTTTACCAGTTTTTTTTCCTTTTTTTTTCTTAAAAAGTTTTTAAAATTAAACTTTCCTTTTTTTTTCCTCGGAATACCCTCTCGCACTCTTTTAGTCATCCGTCTGTTTTTTTATGAATAAAACTTTAAGCTTCCTCAAACCTCGCTAAAACTTTAAGTTTCCTCAAACCTCACGCTCCGCTAATCGTCCCGCAACGGCGCGCGGTCTTTTTTTACCAGTTTTTTCCTCAAAAAGTTTTTAAAATTAAACTTTTTTTTCCTCGGAATACCCTCTCGCATGCATTAAATGGCCTTTTGCATTTAGTGTGCATTAAATGCACCAGTTATCGGTATTGTCGGGTCAACCCGACCCAGTCCGCACCGACCCGTTCCTTTTTTTATTTACGAAATAGCCCCTCAAATATTTACGAAATACCCCCTCGCACTATGTGTTAAATTACGAAAACTACCCTCATTTTAATTTTTTTTTTAAATACCCCTTTTCCCACTAGCGGTCGACCGTTAGTTTTTTTTTTAGAATGCACCAAAACAGTGCTTTAAATCGGTCGTTGCTTAACGACCGTTAATTTATTTTTTTTTACAAAAATATACCTTCTAACACGTCCAACCGAAAACACCGGCCGCGAAACATCCCGCAGCAGAGCGCGGGTGAGCCTAACTTGTTACGTAATATTTATCAAATGTTTTGTCGCTTAGGGCTCATTTTCTTTTAATTGTCTTGTTAAAGAGGTGGGCTTTTATTTCTTTTGTATTTTGTTCTTGTGGTTCCTTTAATATATGTTGTCTTTCTAAAAAAAATTTATCAAATGTTTTGACATTATATATTGTTCCCAATAACGTAAATAGCCAAACATGATTTGTGTTTGTGTTAGTTAATATCACTAAACTGACATATATTATCCAGAGTCTATTACAAAAACAAAATTTTCACCAAATGATTCGCAAACCCTTGGGTTGATTTCACCACATGCATATTGATGCCGAAGGGCTTTTAGGCTAATGGACATGGTACCACGTATTTGTAAGAATCATCTTGAATCAAGTGGTTGTTGATTCAGGTACTATCTCGAATGAAACAGTTTCGAAGAAAAAAAACACATATTAATATAAAAAATTTACTTTTGAATAAAAAAAATGAAATATAAAGAAAGGGCAAAAGGGGAAAAGGAGGGAAATGAGATGAGTTGAGTTGGGTAAGAATGAAAGAAAACATATGGTCCAAACCATGCCTTCATGCAATCTTGAGAAATGACACAATTAACAACCCTTCAACTCCTTTTTATAACATTTTCTGCTACTTTTTCTCACTTTCTATATACTATATAAGAAATTTACTTGCAAGTACATTTTAGAAACAAATTTATTTTGTGAATTCCTCCTTGTTTGCAGTTCTTAATGCTCACCACATCTTCTTCCTTGAAGAGACTCACTTCTCTGGTATGTCCTCGTTTTAAATACATTTTATTTTTATTCATGACTAAATGATACATTTCTTGAATATTAAGTCACAACTTTTGATTTTCTAAATGGGAAGGATATACATTCATTTCTTTTTATGCAATCAATCTCAATATAGTTTTTACTACTCCATTTGCTTTGTGTGTTTTATCTTTAACTGCACTTGTCTTTTTTCTATGTTCTTGATCTTGTCTCATATCATATGAAGATACATTTTTTTTACCAATGGGTTGTGTCTTAATGGTTGTGGGTTTAAGTCTGCTTATGACGAGTGAGATAGTTGGTGATGGAAATACAGTGAGATAATTAGTAATAGTATATTTTTCTGAATTTTTACCCCAATCAATACAGACTAATTCTTGTAAGAATTGTCTTCTTGTGCTTGTCACTTTTATACAAAATCTATCAATGTATCATACATTTTTGCTGCTTTGAATAATTAGTCATGATTCGTGAAACAATTGTAGTTTTGGCCGGTGAAATTGCAGTTTTGTTGTTGGATAGTGTTGTTGAGCTTATCTGATTTGCAGAGACGGTTGTTAGGTGTTTTGGGTGATAGAGGAGACAGGAAGAGTGGTCTATCAGTGTTGGCGGGTAATGAAGATGATAATAACACAGCCAATGACGATGATCAACCATTTACTCCTTGGGCTGTCTCTGTTGCCAGGTCATTCTCTAATCATTTTCGTATATGCTTATGTTTTTCTATCGACGTTCTTTAATATATAAACTCATTTTGTAATTTACATAGAGTTTAATATCAACCATTTGGCTAACTCTTTTACCTACTGCATCAGAATTTTCTTTGAACATAAATCACCGTCCTTGCAGAAAATATGCGGAGAATTACCATATACAAAAAGAATGTGAATGATAGATAAATAAAGTTCATGTTCCATATATTTGTTCTTAAATAATTAAGTTTTATAAAAAGCTTGAGTTTGCATTCTGCAGCATAAAGCTTATCCATAGATATAGAACAACAAAAGTATAGTCCTCAAAAGGTCGGAAACATGGTTACCCAAAATAAAATAAAAGTACAGTCCACAAATTTGCTACTGGTATGCATTTTACCACATTAGAAATCAGAAATTCGAGGTATCGTTTTTCTTGAACAGAATCAGTAACAAAATCCATGTAATTTTTGTTTCAGTGGGCATACTTTGTTGCGCAGCCCACAACATAACAAAGGGCTTGCTTTCACTGAAAAAGAAAGAGATGCTCACTATTTGCGAGGGCTTTTGCCTCCCGTGGTATTTACTCAAGAACTTGAAGTAAGTTTATAAGTCAAAGTTCGTTTTCTTTGACTCTTTTACTTTGACTTTGGAGGCTGTAATCCTAATCGGTGCCATTAGTACCCCATAGTTAGCCATATCAAGAGGATATTAGGATGTGCGTTTTATAACTGATAATATGATTGGTCTGACTTTAAATTGCAAATGGTGTTTCTAGTATATTGTTTCATGATTGTATAAGTTTAAGTAATCAGTTTAATGCTAATGATAACAGTAACCAATTAGTGGTGGCCTAGTGGCAAAAGGCTTGTGAATATCATCACTAGATTGTGAGAGGTCTTAAGTTCAATTCGTGCTAGGTGGCCACGTTGGAAACCATGGTTACGCCAAAATGTCGGAAACCATGGTTACGCAAAAAAAAAAAAAAACTGCAACATGACTGATTTCAGCGAGCCTAGTAAAATTACATTCGCACATCTAAACGCATCTTCAAGGATTGGGGTAATGCCTATTCTGTTAATTCTGACATTCTTGATCTTGATAATTAGGAAAAAAGAACTTTGCATCTACTCCGACAATACCAAGTTCCGTTGCACAAATACATAGCCATGATGGATCTTCAGGTAACCCATATATATATATCTCAGATTTTTGTATTATTTTGGTTTTTGTATCGATTTAGGATATGATTTCATCAAAAAAAATTTTGTGAATTTTTTAACAGGAGACCAATGAAAAGCTATTTTACAAGCTTCTCATTGACAACGTGGAGGAACTACTCCCAATAGTTTACACGCCAACAGTTGGTGAAGCTTGTCAGAAATATGGCAGCATTTATCGCCGTCCGCAGGGACTTTACATCAGCTTAAAAGACAAGTATGTATAGCTCTTCAAACTTCAAATACAGACTTATTGCATCATAGTTATTGTTCTAGTTTTGGTAAATTGACAATTTTATCTACTGCATCAGGGGAAAGATTCTTGAGGTGCTGAAAAACTGGCCCGAGAAGAACATTCAAGTTATAGTTGTAACTGATGGTGAGCGTATATTGGGGCTAGGTGACCTTGGCTGCCAGGTAAAATCTGCATAGCAAACATTGCATTATATCATCTTAGCAGTCAACCTTTGGGTGCCTTATTAAAACATGCATATCAGGTGGCTAACTTTTGTTGTGATTTTTGTTTGTCTTGTTCTATATTTTAATTTTCTAAAGCTTTACCAATTTTTCATTGCTTAAAATATAACAGGGGATGGGGATTCCCGTTGGAAAACTTTCACTGTATACAGCACTCGGAGGTGTTCGTCCCTCAGCTGTAAGTAACTTTGAACACTTTTCTTGATTTTTATGTGTCTTAAAATATCACACTGTGTTCAATATAGTTGTTTATGCTGAGTTAAATTTCAAACTGTAATGACCAAAATCATGAACATACGAAATTTTTGATATTTTTGAATAGTTACCGGGACTTCATAATCACAATCTTTACTAGCAAATGATTAAAATAGCTAACCTCGTGGATTCCGTTTTCGTTACAGTGCTTGCCTGTAACTATCGATGTCGGCACCAAAAATGAGAAGTTGTTGAATGATGAGTTCTACATTGGTCTCAAACAGAAAAGAGCAACTGGCGAGGTCTCAACTCATTAACATCATTTAGTTCTTATGTCCTTTTAAAAGATCTATTCAGGCAACTCTGGTATATAGTGGGCAACCAAGTTATGGTTGTTTGTTGGCTGTTAAGTACTTTTGATGATTGCTTTTTTTCAAATTTAGGAATACAAAGAATTGTTAGAAGAGTTCATGACTGCAGTCAAGAAGAACTATGGAGAGAAAGTCCTCATTCAGGTCTGTTACCGCGTTTATTGAACTTTTTGGCTTTATTTGTCTAAGCGTGATTCTGTTATCTGTGTCCAGTTTGAAGATTTTGCCAACCACAATGCATTTGATTTGCTGACCAAATACCGAACAAGTCATCTTGTTTTTAATGATGATATTCAAGTAAGTCCTTTTGACTAGAGGTCAAAGTATGGATAGGTTGAATAATGGGTCAAAACTATCAATCTTAATCTGGTAGGACTTGAAATGGGCTAGGCTGGGGTGACAGGAACAGATTTGTCCAAAAAATTTCATTTTTGTATAAATTTTAATTGCGTAATAATATGATCACACAAATTGTACCACCTATTATTTTAAAGATAATATACCTTTTTAATACGATGATTTAAGTGGTTTTATATAATACAATATGCTACTGGGGTGACTTTTTTCTAAATTTTTTTCACCCAATTGAGAAAAGAATATACACAAATCTAGCCAGTGAAAGGGGTCTGCGTATCAGCTTTTTAGTGTGTATTTCACGTAATTCCCTATTCTTTCAAATGTGTTCAGGGTACAGCATGTGTTGTTTTGGGAGGTTTACTTTCCGCTTTGAAAGTAATTGGAGGAACTCTATCCGATCATACATTCTTATTTCTAGGCGCTGGAGAGGTCAGCATAAAATTACATTCCTAAACCGTTCCTGACATCTATATTCCCATATTTATAGTTTGACTTCTTTGAGTCATCATCTTTGTTATTTTTGTTGTAAAGGCTGGCACTGGTATAGCGGAGCTTATTTCTCTTGAGATATCGAAAAAGGTAATAGCCCTATGATTAATGAACTTACTAAACTTCCAATATATACTACACACTTTCACTACATTTATTATTTGGTTACCTGGTTTTAGATATCGTTGCCATAACCATGTTGATACTTATTATGAGAGCTAAATGATGATAATCAAACCAAAAACATAAGAAAACCAAGAACAAGGGATATGACTTGGATAAAGTTTCAACCACCAAGCTTAACAATATAATCTAACTAAATCAAGGATAATGTGCTTAAACACCACCAAGACTAATCAAATGGACGAACTTTGGGAACTTTTAGTAATAAATCTGAGCACCAAACCAACAATAATCAATAATTGACTTCGTTCGTGTATAAACACTCAAACTAGCTTGCAATGTCTAGTACAACTTAGGTATCATTATATACAGACCGGAAAATCAAATTACCATATAGTTCTTGAAAGATCAAAATACTAAGGAAAGATAAAAAGTCGGAAAGTAATAAAAGCCTTAAGTGAACACATTATGATGAAGGTTCAACTTAATGTGTGGTTTGGAACAAGCTTAAATATTGTTCTTCATGAGCTTCCTGTGGCACTTCATATGCGTTGTTTTAGATCCATGGCAACCAAAACTTACAAGGAAACTCCAAATCTTTACCCGCAGTAAGCAATATTTTCTATTCCAAATTCGATTGATTTAACAATAGGGAGTCAGCTACGTTAGCAGAATAGTGTAATTTTCCAAATAAAATATTTTTGGAGGTTTATGCTTCCAAAATTTACTTTCGGTCACTTGCGAACCATTGTCATTTCCTGCTAAGATATTATATTAATATATCTCATATTATCTGTTTGATGTGATGGAGATAAAAGTTAAGACCTGAGTAACCCCATTCATGAATGAATCAAAATTGCTAAGTTTTGCAAAGTGGATAATCTTGGACTTTTGATTACGAACATTAAAGTCTAGTGACTAAATTTGAAGCTAAGTGACAGTGTGTCATTATTGGTTGCAATTTACCTTTGTTTTGAAATGCTTAACTTAGCAACTAGATTGTTAGAGATTTTTAGAATGCAGATCTTAATCTGTAAAAAATGCTATTCGCAGACAAAGTTGACAATGGAAGAGTCTCGGCAGAAAATCTGGCTCGTTGACTCAAAGGTACTTTTTTTGGGAACAGCATGAAGCAGTGAGAAAACTTCATGATTTCCATCTATTACATCTTACACTATGAACTTCAAGCGTGTGTTTCCATGATGCAGGGTTTAGTTGTGAGCTCGCGTAAAGATTCCCTTCAAAAGCATAAGCAACCATGGGCTCATGATCATGAACCTGTTACCGGACTCTTGGAAGCTGTTAAGGTGTGGCTATTTTTGCATATAAGTTGTAGTGCTTTTCTGTTCCTTTTTAGTCAAGAAACCAGACTCTTGAAATGTAAATTTATGATAGTTTACTTTATGTATGTTACCACAGGCAATCAAGCCAACAATATTGATAGGAACATCAGGAGTTGGGAAACAATTCACAAAAGAAGTTATTGAGACCATGACATCTATTAATGCGGTTAGTTCTCTCTTGCTATCTCACGTTAACACAGAAGAAAATTTCGTTTGTAGAGGGGGCAAATTTGACCCGTTCACTTATAAATGGTTCAGTCCGGACTGTCCTGTCTCTAAGGGTCAAAAGAGTCAATCACATGTGACACACTAAATTTATTTTATTAAAAAGAGTAATGGAAAATAGTCTTTCATGTCATTATGTCAACCAAATCGTTTTGACCCGTACGAAAAGTTACCAGTTTTAACACGTATCCCAATCGGCGCAACGCATTGGCACCTAATAGTACAGTCTACTAATTCTAATGGTGGTTGCTTGTGCTGGTCGGCGCCTCGGCGGTGATGGAGAAATAATTGAAATAACGCTGACTAAAAAAAGGATGCAAAAGATCACAAGTGATTTTTATATGATGGACTTTATAAATAATATTGTAATCTAGATTGAAGTTATTGAAATCTTAAAAGTATAACATTGTATTACATATATTTGTAGATGATTTTAAAGTGTGTAAAGGGGTATATGAGTGATTTACCCTTTTCTTTTAAACTAAAGTTTTTAAGAGATTGTGCTAAATGCATTATATATCGGTGTACATATCTAATATGGTCGTATGGCATTTAGAAACCTCTTATTATGGCTCTCTCGAATCCAACATCCCAATCTGAATGTACCGCTGAAGAAGCTTATACATGGAGCCAAGTAAGTTCCCCTTCTCCATTTTGTGAAAACATCCTTTTAGGTAGCCACAAACCACCATTAAATGAAATACTTGCAGAAAAAAGACTTTACACACACCATTCTTTATTAGTTAAACCTCTCTAGATAGCGTTTAATTATTATGAAGTAGACACATGATTCAGAAATGATCCTATAACTACATGACGAGTTCAAACTATTTGCAGGGTCATGCAATCTTTGCTAGTGGAAGCCCATTTGACCCCGTCATATACGAAGGCAAAGAGTTTGTGACTGGACAGGTTTAACTTTTAAGCGAGATATTGGTTACTATTATTTCACATCTTTTTACATGCAATCATCAAATTTGTTATGATACTCTTTCTTTATACTTCTAAATGTAGGCAAACAATGCTTATATTTTTCCTGGATTTGGTTTGGGATTGATCATGTGTGGTGTAGTTCGCGTGCACGATGAGTTCCTTTTGGCAGCAGGTAAGTCGAAACACACCACGTTACCATTTATACGTATTATAGGAATTTTGCTAAAGTTGGATACATTATAGTGCAAGTTGCCCTTATGAATTATACCCACATAACGATAACATACAATAAACTGGATCGATACCTAATCCATACTGTGAGGCACTTCAGCTTCACAAGAATGTATTGTTTGAGGCACTTCAGCTTCACAAGAATGTATTGTTTCTTTATCTTATATCCGCTTCTACGAGTTTCACCTAGATTTATCTGTTAACACCTATGAAGCGAGAATAGGCAATGAGTATTCACAAAATTTCAACTCCTTAATGAAAAAATAGGTTGATCTTTTTACTTATTACAAACATATATGGGTTGAGAGTGTTTAAGATCTAAATGTCAACCCATTCCGTTTTGACTCATTGTTGGCATGTATGTGCTTATGCAATCAAATAGCGGAAGCTTTGGCATCTCAAGTGACTGAAGAAGACTATGCCAAGGGTATTATTTATCCTAGTTTCAAGAATATCAGAAAGATTTCAGCAGCGATTGCCGCCAAGGTAGCTTCAAGGGCATACGAATACGGTACGTATATTCTGGCTATGACATTTATAAGTAGTTTACCATTAAGTAAATCTCATTGCTTAAATTGTGTTTTTAGGTTTGGCATCTCATCTCCCTCGTCCTAGCAATCTTGTTAAATTTGCAGAGAGTTGCATGTATTCTCCAGCTTACCGCAACTATCGCTAACTCTTAGTTTGTAGATTTAATTGGTTTGATTAGTTCGTATGGTTGTTTTATTTGTAGTAAAATAAGGCCCTAATAAAATATGGCAGGGATATATGTTGTTTGTTTCAAGTATATTGTACAATGTGTTACTATATGATGTTTTCTATTAATAGGTTTTACTTTTTTTTTTAACTTATCAAATCAACACCAAAACACTTAAATTATCACCCAACCAACCACCCTTTGGTGATTTATTCTTATTACCAATGCTATAGAACCAAAAACGTACAAAAAGAAAGAGATAGTCCCTTCTAAGAAGTTCCTATCAAGCCACAACAAAATCACTCACACACTCACATTCTTGACCGAATAAAGAGATTGATCAAGAATGATTACAAACGAATACAAGACTAAAGATATCAAAGATTGATATCAAGAACAAACTAATCAAAGACAAAGACAGAGATAACTTGAACATATCCACAAAACACAATTCTTAAACTGCTGGTGTTGGCTAATACTTAGCCCCTTGGTGAAGAAAATGCAACATGATTAGATGTACGTATTTCGACAGTTTTAATACTACATTTTCTCTTGCCACATGAACATAAATCTCAAAGTGTTTAGTCTTTTCATGAAAGACTGGATGTGTGCTATCATATAACACTTCAACTGTCACTTTGAACTCACCCAGAATACTGCTAATTCAAATTACCTCATACGTTGAAGCAGCCAAACATATATGCTCAGCTAAAGATATAGAAATAGTTGGTTGTTTCTTACTTTTCCATGACACAGGACAATTACCAAACAGCAAGTGAAAACACTTTTACTTTAAAATCATTTGCTTTATTATCTCAGCATTCTCATTGCAGCCTTAAGATGAGACTGCAATGGAGAGTGCATATATTGATTCATACATTGCACATAATATGAAATATATGCCTGGTATGAGTTAAATAAATTAAAATTTTCACCAATTTTTGATATTCAGTAATATTATTAAGAGATTTATCTTCTAAACTTTCTTTATGATACAAACATGTATATTCAGGCAAGGGAGTAGTTGCAGGCTTAGCTGCAAGCAATCAATACTCATGTAAAAGCTCCAAACAATATTTTCTTTGACTAAGACAAATAACAATTTTGTTTTCTAAGACTTCAATACCCAAAAAGTATTTTAAGATTCCTAAGTCTTTTATCATAAACTTGTTTTTTTTAAAAACTTTGTTTTTTTTTTAAACACTTTGAAACGACTCTAGTATTTTAAAGAATTTCTATAGGCGATAATTTTATTTTTCGAAGGAACTGATGAGTCCCTAGGGGGAGGGGGGATTGTAAACACGTCTAGACAAATCCACCAATCGGCTGGTGCATATAGAGAAGCTATCGGATCATAAGTAGAGAGATGCTGGGTTCATAAGATAACACCCGCTTTAGAATGACACAACGCGTTTTGTAGTCTACTGCAGATGGGGTTTTTAGGAACTGTGCAGTTAAGCGTGCTCATGTGAAACTAGTACTGTTATGGGTAACATGCTGAGAAGTCTTCACATGAGGGCCACAAAAGCAAAGCCGTGAGCCTGCGGGCAAAGCTGACAATATTGTGGTCTGAGTAGGAAGGGTGTTACATTAACATAGTCACAAACAGAATCCTAGCATGCGTACTAGAATCATGCCATGTCAACAACAACAATTTATCAAATTTATTTTATTTTGCTGCACTAGTACTAGGTTGACTAATATATTCTATTGTTGCCACTTTAACTTGATCACCTGAAAAGCATGATAAAAGCAGTCAACTATTGAAAATAGTTGGTGAGCTCATAGGAATATGTACACAAAATAGATTCAAAAGGCGATGTCCAAAGTAGTACCAAAAGCAGTTTCAAGTTACCAAAACAAGTCAAGTTTCCAAAGACAGTTTTCGGTACCAAAACAATTCAGTTACCAAAGTCAGTTCCCGTTACCAAAACGGTTCAGTTTCCAAAGACAGTTCCTGTTACCAAAACGATTCAAGTTTCCAAAGACAGTTCCTGTTATCAAAAGTAGCGTAACACAATAAATCAAATATCCAAAGACAGTTCCCGTTACCTAAAGTAATGTAACAGAAATCAAATGTATGAAGTAATGTATGTTATAGTGTTTATGCGAGGCACTACTTAAACGTATTCAGCCATTCCAGTTCCAAAGTTTCGTTCACCTAGTGTAACAAAACATACACTACCGTACGGTAAGTTCGACAAGTGTCGTAATACAAGTCTTAAGTTCTAGTACTATGCACCCCGTTTATGGTGGGAGTGAGAGTGGCTTAATCCTAATAGCGCTATTCATAAGTACTAACGTTGTAGGAACTCGTAATCACTTCACTTCCATAATCGAATACAAGAAATAAGATAGGAGAATAAGAAAGAAAACTAGAGAGATGTTAGAGAGAGAAAGAAATAAAACTTATACAAGATTAGATTAATAAACGATCCCGGTTCCCGTTCTAGCCTATTACAACGTGTATTCATAAAGATCGAAGCTTCCTTGTTGAATGATCGATACTTCTATTGTAGACTCAATATTTTGAGGCTAACTATCTCCCCCGAAGTGAGGTCATTGAGATTTTGTTTCCATTGAGCTCTTGAGTCTTGGTCTTTATCTTTGTTGTAGACTTGTTCCTTCATGCTGAGTAATCTTTGATCTTGAGCCTTTGTCATTGTCTTTTGACTTTGTCTTTAGTTCCGAGATCTTTAAATCTTTATCCTTGTTTGTCTTTATCGTCTTTGCCATCTTACGATCTTGTGCATTGACCAACATGCTCATACTTTGCATCATCTTGAAAGCTTGCTAACAATCTCCCTTGACAATCTTTGTCTTGATAATCTTGATATCTTTAAGGAAGATCTTGAATATCATAGTTGCGGAAGTCTTTGTCTTTATTTGATCTTGAGCTTTCTTGATTTTTGAATCTTGATGCTTATAGTATATCTTTGTAGCATGAGCATGTAGTAATGAATCCAACTCAGCTGGAATGGGTAGTTACACCATCGACTACACCTGCAATTATGTTAGTAATAAATAACAGATATGGACGAATACGACTTTGTCATTCGTCGAAGTTTAGTTACGTGAACCTCTAGTTCCCTATTTTATAGTATAAATACTGTACCTATGATCAGGTAGGTCCAAAGAACCTCCTTGACAAGGTTCCCAGCTTAAAGTGTTAGATCCTCTAACGCGTATGCATTAGATTCACCGTACTTGCTTGTTCTCATTACCGGAACGTCTCAAAGTAGACAACACAGTAAGAGTGAATCATTTAGTTACTGTCTTACTGATTGAGCCGTCAATTCATTTATTGGACCAAAATCGATATCCAGTTGACACAAGCTTGATTCATATAGAATCTCGTAAGTCACCTACCGCAGTGCTGTTTGATGATGACACTGGAAGGATTTCCATTCGTCACTGTGAATACTGAAGAGTATCACTCTGAATGTTTTGGCATAGTCATAAGGATTTTGCGTAGGACTCTTTGTTATCACTTGTGTTCTAGATGTTGAACAGTAAGTGTTTATCAGGAAATGTGTCCTAATGAGATTTATTTTATTAATCTCTTGGCTCTAGACTCGATTCGTACATTTTGGTTTTAGTAATCGGAGGCTGGAGCTGACTACCACATTTTCAATATCAACCGACACAGAGTGAGAAAGTCAATAAAAGTCGTGTGTATCTCCGTGACAAATGAGACAAGTATCTTTTAAGAGAAACTTGAATAGTTGAGAAGGGTTGTGTAGTGCATCACTGGGTCCACGATGTCTTGTCTTCAATACCAAAATTCATCTTTGTGAAAACTGATAGCATATGTATTGACCCGGTGTAGGATCCCGTATATCACTTCACTTCATATAACAATCACGAATCTTAGATCAAGAAGAGAGAAAGAGAGTTGATTTCTAGAGAGAGAAACTAGTGAGAGAGTTGAGAGAGAATTAGAGAAAAAAGAAAAATGAAAAATTAATAATGAAATTAACCTGTACCTTTTCCAAAGTGGAAAAGGTATATATATACCCCGACACTTAAAGTGACATGCGGGATATTTAACTAGGATCCGGGCTCGGGTCTTGCTTGGGATTAAACCCGAAACATATACAATATTAGATTAACTATCGAGCCCGATTCCCCGATACTTTCCTATTACAACGTTAACTAATTGATTGACCGAGACTAACATACATAATGGATGAACTTCATGTTTGACTCAATATTTTGAGGCTAACAATCTCCCCCGAAGTGAGTTCATTGATGACACTCCTTCATTAGATCAGAAAGAATGCTTTTGTCGTTAAGCTCAGGAGGTCCTTGGTCGTTCTCTTTTTTCTTAGTTGTAGTTTGTTCCTTCATTTCTTTGTGATCTTGACTTTGAGGCTTTTTCATTGTCTTCACAACTTTGCCATCTTGTTATCTTGTGTCCTATGGCCAACATTCTCATACTATGCTCATCTTGAAAGCTCAAATCAAAGTTAGCGGAAGTCCTTTTGTCCTTTAAATCTTGAGCTTTCATGATAGATTATCTTTGTAGAATGAGCATGAACATGTGGTAATGAATCGGCTTTGGTTGATTGGGATACCGTCACCACCGTTTTAACCTGCAGGTTTACGTTAGTAATAATCCCGAAAATTGATTTGAAAATCAATCGACGTATTACTTGTAAAAGCGTTTTTGTAACACATCGGGAGTTTTAAGCTTTTATCAAAATTCATCAACCGTCAATTCATTTACTGGACCAAATCAATATCCAGTTGTCACAAGTTTGATTCATATAGAATCTCGCAAGTCACCTACCAAGAGCTTGTTTGATGTTGACTCAAGCAGGATTTCCATCTTCATTGTGAATAACTTAATATATCACTCGTATTGTTCTGGCATATCATAAGAGAATTTGCGTAGGACTCTTGTTAACTGCTTGTAAACTTGATGATGTTCAACAAGTGTTTGAAATGGAATGTGTCCTAATGAGATTTAGATTGATCTCTGGGCTCTAGACTCGATTAATGCATTTTGGTTTTAGTACTCGAAGGCTGGAGCAGACTGCCACCTATTCAATATCAATAATCTCGGAGTGAGATGTCAATAGATAACGTGTGTATCTCCGTGACAAAGAGACAAGTTTTCTGTAGAAACAAAGAATGCGTAAGGGTTGTGCATGCATCACTGGGTCCACGATGTCGTTTTCAATGTCAGCAATCAACTTGTGATTCTGACAGGATATGTATTGACCCGGTTTCTGCCATAAGTTGTGTGGAAGGCTTCTTTGTTTACACCCTTTATCCATACATTTCTTTTTAATTCTTCAACGCCTTCAATGCTTACCAAGACGTCATTACTAACACCTTGTTGTGATTGTTCCAGTGTTAGCTCAATCTTAGTCGGCATTATTCCCATATACATTTATCTCTAATCATACCTAAGGACAGCTATTTCTCATACTATGTAATATCCAAGGGTAGATCCTCCGGTTCAGGTTGGATCATAGGATATGATTCCTAACCTAACACCTTATGACTTCAAATCGTCGTGAAATAAGATGTTGATGGTTTAAGATCAACCATAAAACCTTTTCTACTGTTCAGCACAGCTTGAGGTCACAAATCATTTTAATTACCATTTTTCTCCCTTATTTTAAATAATAAACACTTAGTTTTTGAAATACCTTATGATTAAAATATGTCTTGAAAATTCTGTGGGGAGAAAATATGACCAGAATGAATGGTTTGGAACATTTTTATAATGTTTTGAATACATAAGAATTGTCGTTGTTGATGTATCCAAGAACATTAAAACTTTGTTTTTTGAAAAACTCCCCCTCAAAAATAGGACCAATTGAAAAATTGTTGTCTTTTGAAAACATTGTGAGGGTTGGAGTGTTGAACACATAATTTTGAAAGATTATGAATTGTCATTGAGAAATTCTTGAAAAAATCGTGTTCAACTTTTTGAAAAACCAAATGTTAGAGGACTTCTCTTCTAACGGTAAGGGTAAGCGCACTGATACGTACACTATCCTTTTTCTTGAGCTTAAAACATTGAATGTCTTGTAAGAACAGCTCAAGACCGAGAAACGTTAATTTTCTCGTTGTGAGGATGAGTTATAAACCTTCCTTTATTTGAAGTCCGAGTTATGTACTGATATTTTCACATAAGCCATTTAGAAAATTAGAAATGACATGTTTTGAAACTATTTGAAAACTCTCGCTCGAACTTCATTTACACACTCGTGTCAATGTTAATCGACATTTCTAAGCACGTAAATGTTATCGATTCCAAGAGACATGTTGAGAAGATTCATTTTGAATTTTCTGATTTACTGATTTGTATTTTCTTTTTGAATTTTTATAATTTTTGATTTTTGCTTTTCTCAAAAATATTTACACTAATGATGTTTGATGATGATTAATCAAGCATCTCATTTCACAGAACCTCCAGTTACCGCTGAGTCAACATCTCATACCAATAATTCGACAAGAACTTAAACCAATCTCAGGAATGGGCTTTCGTAAACATGTTCAGCTAATTTGGTAGATCATTTCTGACAAAATATAATCAATTAAACCATTTTCAACCTTTTCTTTAAGAAAATGATCCGAGTAGGATTTCTTTTATCACGAATGTGCACCGGCGGTTGCATGAGGATTGCCTATAGGCTGACTGAGAGTCGGCAATACAAATGGTATTTTGTTGTAGTTGAAGCCATAATCTTTAAGCTGTTCTCATCCACATTACTTGAGCAACAACTTGCAATAACACCACTACTCTGCCACTGCTGAAGACATTGCAGTGCAGTTTTGTTTCTTGACATCCAACTTACTACTTATCACCAAGGAAACAGTAATCCTCCAGAAGTGCTTTTGCGAGTATCAAAGCATCCGGCATGAAATCAGCGTTTGAAAATGCTGTTAGTTAAAGCATAATCCTTTGTATACTAGAGTTCCATGTTAAATGGACCCTTTATATTTAAAGGATTCTTTTAACCTCCTTAGGTGCTTTTTGTGGTTCGTGCTTGATAACGTGCACAATAGCATACTGCTTGCACTAAGTCTGGTCTACTAGATGTCAAGTACATGAGTGACCCAATTTTACTATGGTAATCAGATTGGGTCTACGGGTTCTCCACTCAAATCTTACATCTAGTTTGGTTTTGTAGCCAATGGTACAATGAATGACAATTGTCCATATTATGCTTTTTTAGAATTTCTAAAGCGTACTTGGCCTGATTGATAAAAATACCTTTTGGGGACTGGTGGATCTGTAGTCCTAAAAAGAACTTCATCTCCCCCATTAAGGATATTTCAAATCTACTGTGCATTAACTTTTCAAATCTTTTTGAATATTTAGGTTTGTAAGCAAAAATTATGTCATCAACGTAAATCTGCACAAGTAGAAATATCCTCCCCGTATTTTATCTGAAATAAAGTTGGGCCAATTGTACCTTTAGTAAAGCCTGGACATCATGGGAAGTTTGATAGTTCATCATACCAGCTCTGGAGCCTAGGCTTTAATCATACAAAGCTTTCCGAGAAAGTTATCTTTTCTGTAGGATCTGGATCAACGAACCCTTATGGCTGAGCAACATAAACCTCCTCCTTCAGTAGACCATTAAGAAATGTCGTTTTCACGTCGATCTGATAGATTGGAAAAGACTTGGGTGCTGCGTGGGCAACGAAAATCCGAACTGCCTCCAAGCGAGCAACTGGTGCAAATGATTCTTCGAAATCAACACCCTCTTCCTGAGCATAACCTTTAGCTACAAGTCGTGCTTTGTTGCGAATTACAGTATGATCTTTATCCTTTTTGTTCTTCCATAACCACTTTAGCTTTATAATCATCTTGCCAAATGGTTTGTCGACTAGTTCCCAGACTTTTAGTCTGTCAAACTGATGAAGTTCTTCCTGCATTACTTCAATCCATGCAGAATCAGCCATTGCGTTCTTAATGTTCTTCGGTTCGACTATACTCACCGTGAGCGCGAACATACACATTTCAGGATCTGTGGCAAGCTGTCGTCTTGTTTGAACTGGCATGGTTGGATTTCTACGAACTTGTTCTAATGGATGATCTTTGGTCCATCGGTAATCATGACTTTGTGGTTAAATGAATGCACATCGATATTATCAATTAATTTGTGTGAGGAGACTCACCAGTTTTCTGGTACCCGCGAACAAAAAGGATTTGACAAATTTTTCATCTTCTTGAAATGATGCATTCGGTGCTTGATCATTGTTGTTGTCCTCAGCTTGACCGTGTGTTGGAGTGTAATATTCTTCAATTAAAGGACTGAAGAGAAATTCCAACCCTTGATGTGACGAATCTGTCTTTTCTGTTGTAGGAACAACATTTTGTCTTGGGGGCACGGGGTCAGAGTTGTCATAATCTGATGCCTTTTGTCCTTGAGGAACGAGGCCTAAAGTCACAATTCAACAGACATCTCTTGTCTTGTGGTTGCGAAAGATCAAACTATAGTGGGACAGACATCATCTCTTTTGATTCATCAAACTTAATATAAATGGACTCAACTATCAATCGTGTTCTCTTGTTGTAAACACATACCCATCGACTGAGTAGAATATCCCACATGACACATGGATCCTTTTTTCCTTTCAACTTATCAGAATTTTCCCCATCTCTAGTTATGTAACAAATGCAACCAAAGATGTGAAGATGTTTTATTGAAGGTTTCCTGTCATTAATGATGTGATATGCCGTTTTTCCATGAGCCGATATGATGATTGATCTGTTCTGAGTATAAGCATGTCGTTTTCTTATTTTTCTTTTTTTTTTTTACAAACTGCTTCAGCCTAAAATGATAATGGAAGCTTAGAAGCTGAATGCATCATTCGAGCAGCCTCAACAAGTGTACGGTTCTGTCTTTCGAATATATTTCTTCCCATTTATGCTTGTAACCCGTATTGGACCACATAAGTCTATGTGAAGCAAATTTAGCCTTCCTGGATGATCTCTCGTCCATCGGTAATCATGACTTTGTGGTTGAAATGAATGCACATCGGTATTATCAATGTTGCGTGAGGAAGACTCACCAGTTTCTTGTACCCGAGTACAAAAAGGATTGATGAATTCATCTTCTTGAAACGATGCATTCGATGCTTGATCATTGTTGTTTTCCTCAGCTTGACCGTATGTTGGATTGTAATATTCTTCAAGTAAAGGACTGAAGAGAAATTCCAACCCTTGTTGTGACGAATCTGTCTTTTTTGCTATAGGAACAACATTTTGTCTTAGGGGTACGGGGCCAGAGTTGTCATAATTTGACGCCTTTTGTCCTTGAGGAACGAGGCATGAAGTGACATTTTCAACAGACATCTCTTGTCATTGTGGTGCGAGGTCTGAACTGTTGTGTTCAGACATCATACCTTTGATTTAGATCTCCATAACCAAGAATTGGAGCAAATTGATCATTACCAAAACGAACAGTACCTAGAAATTTCTCCACAAAATTACACAACAGCTTAAAATTACCTGTCATGTGCTTTGTGCATCCAGAGTCAAGAATGAATAGGATGAGTTGTACAATCTCCAAGAGAATTAGAGGACAATGGAACATTAGATAAATTCGATCCTAAGGAATTTGATATCTTCAAGACATTAGTTATCGTATAGACAATGTCTATAGTAGGACTAATACTTGTTGATACATCATCTTTCCTGATCTTAGGCATCCATGTCTTTTTGGTCCTAAGAGGCTTTTGTGTCCATTTATATCCTGATGTACATCTCTTAGCTATCCACCATTTCCATTCCTGATTTGTATTCTCATACAACTCCTTATGGTAACTCTTGGATTTCTGAATAGTGGTATCTGATGCAACTGTTTTCTTATGTTGTGTTGCAACAGATTTGTTCGCTTTTATCTTGGGTTTACTAGCACTAATAGGCACTACCTTAGGCTTCTTAGTTCTAGCATTCACGTCATTCAAGTATCTAGAAACACAAGCATCATGATTAGAATTAAACACACATTTTCCACATTCAGCACAAACAACATTCACATGCGAAGTTTTGGAATTTGAACTATCATTACACGCAGTTACATACTTTGTTTTCTTAGAAATACTATAAATCCTATGGTGGTCTTCTACTTCCTTCTTTTTAAACTTCACTTGGCTATTGTTTGGCACGACCATTTCTTTAACTTGATAGCACTTAAGCTGTGGTCTGCTAACACTAGTAGTGTGATTTACTCCTGTAGATTTAGACATGTGAAGATTAATATTCCTAGAAGCATGAGCCAACTGCGGTTCTCTATTTTGTGTTGTGCTAGTGGCAATCCTATACATTCATGGTTTAAGCACATTTGAGTGTATTTCCGCTTGTTTTCTATTCTGAGGCAAATTCTGTTGAGTGACTTGGTTAAACAAACCAACTGATACATTAGTTTTATTAACCGACTGAGTCATTTGAAAACTTCTCATTTCAGGAGAATTTGAAAAAGGAGTCGATTTTCCTAAAACTGATGGTTTTGGAATCCGTTGAGCATTTGGTTATCGAACAACAGATGGTTTATCAAACTGAGTTTCTACAGACTTTCCTTTGTATTTCTTAATGATTTTCTTTAACTCACTTATTGCTATGTTCTTGTCTTGCATTTGAGCTTTCAAATCCTGTATTTCATGATATTGTTCACGTTTTTTTCGAAATAAATCAGATCTATTTTCTTTGCAAACTGAGTTGTTTTTCATTTGTTCTTTACATTGTTGTAAAGCAAGTTCAAGAGAAATCGAGTGTTTTTCAAGTTTAGAAAAACTTTTTAACAAATTATTATGAACTTCGTTGTTAACAGATTCAGTTTGTTTAGAAAGCTTTTGTGCAAGACATTCACATTCTTTGACTTTATGAAGATACATGCATTTCAATTCAGTATAAGCAGTTAAATCAGACAGAGAATGCAAATATGAACATATAACATCTTTAGACACACACTCTTCGAGAAGTAGATCATATATGTTTGAAAAATCAGCCTTTTCAGATTCAAGTTCGTCAATCTCTTTTTCAAGGGATTTAACGTACTCAAAATCTTCATGCATTTCAGTTTTAAGTTCATGTTCAAAACGAAAACTATCATTTTGTGTTTTTATTGAAAGAGGCATTAATAAGGTTTTTATCAAAACTTCCATATCCATAGCAGTTGGCACCCGAAAATAATCACTAGTATGTTTAAACCAAGTTTGATCAACAATTTCTCTAAATTGATTGATGTTAAATGTCATGTCGTTAAAAACTTGTCTACTTTTACTAATGGATTTCGAAACGGGTAGAAAGGCAACGTTTTTAGCAATGTTTGGTTTTGTTCTAACAAACGGTTTTCTCCACATTGTCTTCCTAACTTCTTTTGCGCGTTCCAACTGATAAAGATACTCCAGTGAGGGTGCTTTGAAAATTTCATAAAGACTATTCTGTTTTGTGTAATCATATGGTTTAACATAATCTTTATTCAATTTTGATCTACTCTCATTTGCAAGAGTCATGGTCTCTTCCCTATTGGGGGCAAATCTGTTTGCAAGATCAGAAGTATCATATGGGATCTCATACAAACAGGGCTTTTCAGATTGAGCTTTCTTGAGGTACCTTGGATTAGCAAAGGTTGGTCTACCATTATATGTCGAGCATTTGGGTGCTAACATATGAATGGTCTGAATTGACTGATTACGAGTATAAACAATTTCGTTCAAAAACTTTAATTGTTTGTCCATTTCAATCATCTTGTCAATATCTTTCTCTTCCTTAACCTTTAAATCCGAAATGACCTTGGTTTTCTCTTTGAGATAACCTTCCAGTTGTGACTTTGTTAAAAGACTCTTTTTGACTAACTCATCGTGTTTCTGATTGAGAACTGAAATTTCATAGGCTTTTGTTTTCAAACCTTCTTTTATTTCAATGTCTTTAAGAGCTAATAGTCCTAGAGTATCATTTAACTTTGTTTGAAGTATTTCATAATCAATCGTCCGGTCATTAAAGGCTATGTACTTCTCAAGCTCATTCTGTTTGTTCTGAAGTGCAATAAGACAACTATCCCGACAACTAGTAGCCTCCCCCAGAGCCCTACTAGTCTCATCAAGGTTAGTTTTGCACTCCTCTAGTTCTTGAGTCAATGATGCGTTTGCTTTCTTTAATTGCTTTAAAATCGTTTTGTTTTCCTCAGTATCAAGAGTTAAATTTGCAATTAAATTAGCAAGCGCAGCACGCTCATCAGCACATTCTGCAGTATTATTCTCAGAATGTTGTCTTTCATTGGCAAACACATTATTTTCATCATTGTTTTGTACCTGTTCCAATGGCTGTTCAGTTGAACTGGATTCTTCTGGTAAGACCTCCTGAATCTTTGCCATGAAACTGTAATGTGCTTCCAATTCCTGTTCATCAATCTCTTCATCCGTGTCCGCTAGCCAATCAGCTTGCTCAGCTTGCAGTGGAACACCTTGTTCAGCTTGTTTGCACATCATCATCTTTTCCTTGTGATACGTGTAGTCTTTAACCCGCTTTGGCTTCCTGCATTCCTTTGCATAGTGCCCAAATCCCTTGCAGTTAAAGCACTGTATCCCATTCTGTTGCAACACCCTGAACTGCCTATTGTTTCCCTGCCTCAGCAATGTCATTGTCCTTTTGATTCCCAAATGACTGACTGATTGTCGTTGTTATACCTTGGTGTGTATCTTCAGTCTTGTTCCTGAGATTGAAAGAAGTTTGAAGGTTGTTGTTGGAGGCCTTGTAGAGCTCTTGAATACTTTGTTGTGTGCAAATTCTTTTGAATATCCTTATCCCTCTGAACTTGTTCAGGATCACTGTCTTCATCAGATACTAACTCAAATTGAGGTGTACCTGGTTTGGCGATCTCTTTGCCTTTGTGTCTGGTAGATGAACTTGGTCTTGTGGAAGATGATGTTGCATTTGTTCTTTGAGGTTTTGGTGCTTGATAGTAATTATTGAATGATGGTGAGCAGCGCAAGAAAGTGCTAATAGATTTGCACTTTTGGCTATTCTCTCTGCATGGATTTCGTTAACTTCCTTTTGATACTGCTTTAGAATGTTAAAGAGTTTGTGGTATGAGGATGGTGTCTATTTCTTTTGAGTGCACTACAACCGTCACAAATCTTGACCATTCTGGTTGAAGTTGTTGAAGAATGAACATTCACTTGCATTGTTTTTAACTTGCACGTTGTTCATTGTTAAACTATTCATCAGTTTATAAAACCGGGAGTAATAAGACTCCATTGACTCTCCATCACGAGAAGTAAACTTCCTAAATTCCCAGAACAGATTGGTCTTTACATCTTGTACGTTCAATGATTCCCCCTGTTGTAGCCTTTCAATGGCTATCCACATTTCATTTGCTCTGTTGCATGCATCAACAATTAAGTAAATTTCATCTCCAATACCAGTTAAAAGCAAGAAAATTACTTCTTTTTCAGACTGAAAGTGTTCTTTGTTCTCTAGAGTCATGTTCAATACTGTCTCTATTGTTGTATGTTGTGGAACTGCAGGATGACCTTCTTGCCTGTAACACGCTTTGAAAACTAATTCAGTGGTTGGCACGTAGGGACCATCTAGTATGCTCTTTGTTAGTCCCTCACCATTTATTTTCGTATCAATGTACCGTAGAAAACGTGATCTCCACTGTGAATATCTTCCTAGTCCAAGCATTGGTGGACAATCTTTTGAACCAGCTGCCATGATATTGTTGTGCATTTGACTATCTGTTGAGGATGTATTGACTGGAGTAGACATGATGAATGAATGATTATGAATGATGAAGTGTAAAAGATTTAATGGATCTTAAGTGGATGTGATGTGATGTGATGTTGGGGTTATGTGTGCAATTAACGTCGACGGGATTTTATACGTCTATGATTTAAACCGATAAAATTTAACAGGATTTTACAAAATCACTAGAAAATCGTGAATGAATGATCGTTTGTTGTTAATGGTTTGATTGTTGTTTGATTAGTCCGTTAAATCCTTTGTTATGGTTTAGTTTGATGATTTGTTATGTTTGATTAAGTGTCGTTTAAATGTCCAAAGTCTGAATTTGACCAAGTGAATTTTACTTAAAATATCAAGCAAACCGCCACCAAGAAGATAACCAAACCGCCATTGAATATAAGCCAAACCGCCTTGAGTTTTTGTCAAACCGCCGTGTATTATAATAAGCAAACCGCCTTGATTAAAATATTCAAACTGCTGCGAATTAAAGCAACTCGCTGCCTTGTTGATTTGAACAAACCGCCGCCTGAACTTTAACTCAAACCGCTGCCAAAGTAACTTTAGCAAACCGCCGCGTTATATAATAATCAAATCGCCTTGGGTTCTGTCAACTCGCTGCCTAATTTTTTTATTCAAACCGCCTTTTGTATTGGCAAACCGCCGTGTGATTTGTCTTAACTCGCCGCCTAGTTTTTTTCTTAACTCGCCGTGAATAAAATATTCAAACCGCCATGAATTCTCAATTTTGGCAGAGTAACGTTTGTCTTTGGCACATATAATAAGCAACTCGCCTTGTAACCTGTTCAACTCGCCGTGACAAGTAGCAAACCGCCACTTTACTAGGCAAACCGCCATGAAATATTTAAATAATATAAAGCAACTCGCCTTTGACCAGTCAAACCGCTGCCTAGCTTTTTCCTTGAAAAGTGGATCTTGTCCCCTATGCTTGTCAAACCGCCACAATGAACACTAGGACGAATTGAGCATGAATCAATCCAATTAAGCTTTTCAACCACGAAACCAAGCTCTAACATGTAATACTAAGTGAGTATAACATGATTAAACACACAATAACACTTGTTTCTTTGTGAATCTTCCAAAACAAAGCAACTCTCCACGAAGAACACAAAAAAAATTCGAACCTTATTAGCTTTGTAATCGAACTAGGAGCTTGTAAATCACTTGTAGTGGCAACAATACAACTTGTTTAACATGTATAACAAGTGAAGAACAAGTTTAACCAACCAAATAAGCTCAAAAATAAGTTTTGAGCCGTGGGGTTTTTTGAACAAAGAAAACCACGAATTTGATCTTGTTTAACCACAAGAAACAATCACGAATCCACCCTTTGCTCTGATACCAATTGTAGGATCCCGTATATCACTTCACTTCATATAACAATCACGAATCTTAGATCAAGAAGAGAGAAAGAGAGTTGATTTCTAGAGAGAGAAACTAGTGAGAGAGTTAAGAGAGAATTAGAGAAAAAAGAAAAATGAAAAATTAAATAGAGAGAGAGAGCGAGAGAGAGAGAGAGAGAGAGAGAGAGAGAGAGAGAGAGAGAGAGAGAGAGAGTTGAGAGAGAAATTAGAAAGTGAAATATTATAAAATGAAAATCAACCTGTACCTTTTCCAAAGTGGAAAAGGTATATATATACCCCGACACTTAAAGTGACGTGCGGGATATTTAACTAGGATCCGGGCTCGGGTCTTGCTTGGGATTAAACCCGAAACATATACAATATTAGTTTAATTATCGAGCCAGATTCCCGATACTTTCCTATTACAACGTTAACTAATTGATTGACCGAGACTAACATACATAATGGACGAACTTCATGTTCGACTCAATATTTTGAGGCTAACACCCGGTTTCTGCCTAAATTGTGTGGAAGGCTTCTTTCTTTTCACCCTTTATCCATACATTTCTTTTTCATTCTTCAACCCCTTCAATGTTTACTAAGACATCATTACTAACACCTTGTTGTGATTGTTCTAGTGTTAACTCATGTCTTAGTCAACATTATTCCCATTTTCTCATTCTTCTCCAAATCATACCTAAAGACTGCTATTTCTAACTATGGAATGTCCTTGGGTAGATCCCTCCGGTTTTGGTTGGATCATAGAACTAATACCTAACCTAACCACCTTATGGCTTCAAAATCGTCGTGAATTAATAGGTTGTTGGGTATTTGATCGTAACCATAAAACCTTGAAAATCAATCAAAGTGTTTGATAGAATTATCAACATCGTTTGACACTTTGAGAGTTTCATCTTTTGGAAAACCCCCATTTATACGTACATCGATAAACGAAAGTGTTTCGCACATGTGAGTAGAAGTAAAAAGCACTTTGAGTCTTTTAGATCACTTATTATTTTTCTAGATCACTTTTTAATCACATTTCTCCCTTTATTTTAAATACTAAGTCACGTAGTTTTTGAAATACCAAGTGATTAAAATTTGTATTAAAAAATTCAAGGGAAGAGAAATGTTTTAGCATGAATTATGTGGAACTTTATTTTTGTCTTTGCTCCCCCTCAACAATACATGTGACACCAATTGTAATTGATGTTGAGATACCACCAATGTAATGTTGAGGGATAGAGATAATGTCGAGTACATAATTTTTGAAAGTTTATGAAATGTCATTGAAGAATACTTGAAAAAATTATACTTGGACACTATATGTTTATGAACACATAAAATAGTCGTGAAAGAATGTATTTAAAAACATCAAAACATTTTGATTGTGAATCTTTGATGAGATAAGATGCCTCGGTATAACACACTTCGTACGATTACTAGTATGCTAAAACTTTCACCAGCGGACGTACTCCGAAGAGTAACGCAAGAGTATTTCAAATTGACATTCAAAATTCTTGAAAAATTGTGCTTAGACATCTTTTGAGAATCACGTTTATGTTTTAGATACATAAAGAATTGTCTTTAAATAATGTATCCAACAACTTTAAAACTTTGGTTTTGAGAAACCCCCCCCCCCTCAAAAATTGATCAATTTATAAAAATGATCGTCTTTTGAAATTTATTTACCACTTTTAGGTGTTGAACACACAATTTTGAAATATTTTGAATTGTCATTGAAAAATTCTTGAAAAATTGTGTTCAACTTTTTGAAAAACCACATGTTAGAAGACTTCTCTTCTAACGCTAAGGATAAACGCACTGAAACGCACACTCTCCTTTGTCGTTGGTGACAGTTTTAAAGAATCATAGATCCGGTGGTCGGGGAGACTCAAACCACAAAATAGCCATGTTTAGAGAGAGAGAGAGAGTAGAGAGAAAACAAATGTATGTAAAATAGAAAGGAAATGGGAAATGTTACAAGAGTCTCAACCCCTCCATGGAAGCTATAGAGGGGTATTTATAGCCCATACGCCTCACAACTATACAATAATGCCTATTCTAGTCCCTGCGTATGTGACTATGATAAACTATGGTAATTTTGTAATGTCGTCACATAAAATGAAATCCTAACAATCTTCCCCCATGGGACGATATACAGAATTACTTACAATATTTTCCTAACAAGTACATAATGATTAAGAACAAGAACTTCCATGAAGCTTCTAATGCTGATAATGTCTTTTGTGGCCTTTGACTTCAAGTCTGCACTCCAACATAAATCATCTTTGTAGTGCCTTGTAAGAGAAATATTGTAATAGGCACGAACTAAGTAACTCACACACTTCTGGTTAAGGAAAAGCTTATGAATTAGCTTCCCCTTAATTCATGCCACATATTCATCATTTAGAAGCTTTCATAGCTTCTCCCCCAAATAAGCAATCCTCTCTTGAGCAGTTTCAAACCTTTCTTTCAAGCTAGATAATTATGTTCACATCGGGGGGGGGGGGGGGGGGATTTTTTTTTAGGGTTTAGCAAAACCACATCAAATATTATTGCTCATTTAATAATAAGCTTAGTGATTAACTGTTTGGGGAAACATTAACTAGATCAGCAACGTATCTTCTCACGCTTGAATAATTCTTCTCACATTTCTTCCCACTGGAAGCTCAAGTAATGCATACCAAAAGTATCAATATATATCTTCCCCCATGTAGTTGAAGAGATGCAACCAGTGTCATTGTATGAAGCCTAAAAACCCGAAGTACACACTCTATCCCATTCATGAAGTCAAAATCGTAGCATGAAAGTCAATTAAGTCCCAAACGTGCGCATTCCTTCCTTCAGGATAATGATGATATTTCTTGTAACACCCAAGTCAACTAAGTCCCAGATGTAGATAATTAAACCCTCCAAGTAGTCAAAATGATAACACCAAAGTCAACTAAGCCCCGGATGAACACATTTCTTCCTGCAGGATACTGACTATCTAGAGGAATCATCATACCATTGTCCCGTACTCTTTTATTCATCAGAAAAAACTATTTCTCTATCTCCATTCCCAATGTACTTGGAATAATACACCAAAAGCCACGAGTTAAAACACTGATTTTCTATGTGGTTATGGCATTTGTCTTCCTGGAGTGACACTAAAATTAGTAGGTCTTTGAAGTTTCATCAGTGTACTCGTTTGCGTTAGATGTATTTTCGCGTCCCCCTTTACTAGTTTTGATACCTAATATCAACAAAACATTGTACGCACTTATTACTTGAAATCTTGTTGAGGAAGATGAAAATTAGCTTCAAAATGTATTCATGTGAGAATAACTGTTGATCAAATTTCTACTCATAAACTCTCTCTGACTATCTTTTTACCAACCTATTTATAGGCTATTTGAAGTAACCACTAATGGAGTAAACCCAATATACCAAACTTGAAATTGAAGTAGAATTCCCCATTCTTGTGACTTAAGCTTGCATTAATGTTGGAAGAACGGTGTAGATAATTTGTGCTCCATGCAAACCTCGAAGTACTCAATACCCCTCCAAAGTATGAGACATTCATCACCTCTTGCGATTATCCACATCGTCTTCAGCGTGTGACACTGAGTACTACAACGTAACTCTTTTAAGTGATAGTTAACCAGGTCTTCAAGCATCCACCCCGACTGCTAGTAACTAGATAACCCAAGTCTTCAATTTATATCTTAAGATCGAGCAAGTTATCATTGAAAGTCATGCATCCAACCAACCCCGACTTCAAGAAAAAATAAGAACACGCCTTTGTGAGATCCAACTTCAATCTCAAATAAGTGATACCCAATCAACTCCGTAGTCACTTAGAAAAATTAATTTTAAATCTAGCCATTAAAATTTAATTCTATGATTCTTTATAAAGATTGATCCCGGTCTTGTCACTAAATCTTGTCACTTTGCCATACCAAAAATTAACTCAAATGGAACATTAAGAGATAATTTTTTGTATGACATAAAATTTCTAACGGAATGAAAGAAATTCTCAGCCCAAGGTTCGGTTTAAAAATCTGAAATGTGGCCCAATAATTTTTGATTCAATCCAGCATGCTACAAACCATGTACACGGCCCAACAATATTTCGTATACCCTTCATATTTCATCATATTCGACTGATGAACCATTGACTAACTCAACCTAGTGTTTAAAGCCCACTATAATTCGAATAACCATTTACCAGCCCATAACCTTTGACAAAATTTATCCAACCCTAATCACAAGGTGATATAAAATACATACATGAAACACACCTCACCCTAATCTTTCGCAGTCACAACTAACTCCTCATTTTATCCGCCACCATCTAACCATCTCTCTAAAAACAGATCCAAACTCATCCAGTACTTTCATCTTCAAACCGCACAATAATCGTCCATATAATCTCTTTCATTCAGTTTTGAACCACAATCAAAAGATAACATCCTTTGTATACTCTACTCAGTAGCCATTTAAACCATACAAGTGTTCAAGATGAGATCAAGTGTTCAAGGCTTCAAGATCCTCACATAGGTCTAGGGTAGGTTGTGAGTTTTGATTGTGTTTGTGTGTTCAAACGAAACAAAGCATGATTATAACAAAATTGTTATCAATCATTCTTTATTTTTGTACAATGAATGAGGGTTATACCTTCACAATGATCTATGATGATTCTATTTTGTGTACATGATCTTTATAAGGTCTTGATAATTAATTGTTACACACGAAAATAAACAACCTGAGATCGTGATTTTGTTACTGTTTACGAGTCTTGCTGAGTATGAGATGAGGTAGGTTGGATGTTGTGATTGATTAATGTGACGAAGGGAATAAGGTATTTAGGTAGTGGATTTGTTGTTGAAATTGTGACGATGGGATTTAGGATTAGATCTGAGTTGGATTATGTTGTTGGTGGCTATTGATGTTGTTGTTTATTGTAGTTCTTATGGTCATTTCAGTTTGTCTATCCTTTTTTTTCTAGATCTGGTTTGACTTTTCGTGGTCAACGTTTGACTCGGTTATAGCAAACCACTGTTGACTTTTCAAACGGGCATCATAACGTTTAGATAAATCACAAAAGAGTATAAACCGCTGTCACCTGTACGCCAAACCGCTGTGGCAGAGGTTTAAACAAACCATTGCCTTGGTTTAAACCAAACCGCTGCCAGAAAGTTGGGGACCATTGCCAAACCGCTGATAGTACTACATTTTGTTCTTTTCCTAAAAATCCAGATCTGAGTTTTTTTCTTGTACTATTCATCTTCTTCAAAGAAAATGACAAAAAAAAAACAGATTAGCAGCAACAGATTTCCACCTTTTTCGAAAACCTTCAAAAATTGTGTACTACCCATCTAAATCTGCAGCTTCAAAATAAACTTTTACCCAAAAGTTAATAGATATCAGATCTGAGATTCTCGTTATTTTCAAAGTAAAAAGGTATGACACTTTTTAACCAAGAAAAAGGTTTAGACAGATTGGAACAAACTCAGATCTCGAAAACAGAGAAGATAGATATTTGGACATGAAAAATGCATAGAAATATCGTGAGCACCATAACCACAAATACAGATTTAATATAAACGGTGACAAAAATAATCGAGACAAAAACGTGACAAATGAAACACGAGATAACAAGATTCAAACCGACCCGACCCAAGAATGAAACCATGGCTCGTGATACCAATTGACAGTTTTAAAGAATCATAGATCCGGTGGTCGGGGCGACTCAAACCATAAGATAGCCATGTTTAGAGAGAGAGAGTAGAGAAAGAAACAAATATGTGTAAAATAAAATGGAAATGGTAAATGTTACAAGAGTCTCAACCCCTCCATGGAAGCTATGGAGGGGTATATATAGCCATACGCCTCACAACTATACAATAATGCCTATTCTAGTCCCTGCGTATGTGACTATGATAAACTATGGTAATTCCGTAATGTCGCCACATAAAATTAAATCCTAACAGTTGGGGTCCGAGTTGTAATATGAGAGCGATTATAAGTCATAAAGAAAATTAGAAATGACATGTTTTGAAACATTTGAACTCTTGCTCAAACTTCATTTACATACCCGTGTTAATGTTAATCAACATTTCTAGGTATATAAATGTTATCAATTCCAAGAGACATGTCGAGAAGATTCTTTTTGGGATTTTTAAATTTTCTGATTTTGTATTTTCTTTTTGAAATTTTCTATTTTTGTATTTGGTTTTATATGTTTTATATTTTTGTATTTTTATTTTTTTTCACAAAAATATTTACATGTCGATGTTTGATGAAGTCTGTCAAGCAGTCTCATTTGCCAGAACCTCCAGTTCTGCTGGAGTCAAACATCTCATACCAAGTCGTCTGACAAGACACTCAAACCTATCTTGTGACAGAGCGTTCATAAACATGTCACCTAACTGGTATTCAGTTCTGACAAAGTACAATTCAATTATACCTCGTTCAACTTGTTCCTTTATGAAGTGGTAATGGACATTGATGTGCTTGGTACGGGAGTGTTGTACGGGGTTGCATGAGATTGCTATGGCTGGCTGGGAGTCGCAGTACAACGGTATTCTGTTGTAGTCAAAGCCACAATCCTTAAGCTGTGTCCTGATTCACATTACTTGAGCATAACTTGTGGATAACGCCATGTACTCTGCTTCTGCTGTAGACATTGCAGTGCAGTCCTGTTTCTTAGACATCCAACTGACTAACTTTTAACCTAGGAATTATATTCTTTCAGAAGTGCTTTTACGAGTATCAAGGCATCCATCCTGATCAACATTTGAAAAAGCAGTTAGTTTAAATCCAAAATCCTTTAGATACCAGAGTCCCATATTGATGGTTCCCTTTAAGCATCGAAAGATTCTTTTAACCTCTTTGAGGTGCTTTTTCGTTGGTCTTGCTTGATGTTAGCCTTAAAATATGGTGACTAATCCGGAATTACATTTATCATTTATAGTCGGGTTGGGTTAGTTTAGCTAGTCGATGTCGGGACTATAAATACCCCCTCCATACTTCCATAAAGGAGTAGAAGTTCACATTTGTAAAGTGTGAGTGTGCGTGTCTTCTCTCTTTTCTCTCAAGCACACATACAACTTCCCATTTTTTTCCTTATTCTCTAATAATATGGCTCAATTTCTTTTCCATTTTACCATACCTCCGGATCTTGTGTTCTAAGGGTGAATCTTGTTATATCAATTGGCACCAGAGCATAGGGGGGATCCATGTTGGTTAATCACTGATTCGTGTGGTTAAATAAGCTCAAATTCGTGGCTTATTTTGTCAAAAATCCCACGGCTTCAAATGGGTTTTGGCTTATTGGTTTGTTAATCATCCTATTTCCTTGTTATTCTTGTTCAACAGGTTATGTTGCAACCATATCATGGTGTATAGATCGTGATTTATAGTTACTTTTGGTTCTTGGTTCAAAAAGTCAAACCCGGATTATTGTGCTTAAAAGTGTTTATGTTTATGTTTTTAAGCAAGATCTAGGCATAAGGTAACTAGTTGTGCAAGAAAAATCAAGTACAAGGTCAAAAAGGGTGTGTTTTTGGTGATTTTGTTGGAAAAAGACGTGTTTTGCTCGAAGTTTACTTTTTGTATGAATGAAGCAGAATATGCAGGTTTGAATGAAACGGAATATGTAATCCAAGCGGAATATGTTGTAACACCCCCATTTTTACATATAGCAGCGGAAGCTAATCTGGGGTATTACTTCAAGGTACAACAGTCATAATCATAGAAAACGAATCAAAAAGAGTCGTTTATGAAAATAAGTTATCATTCATTATTTCTTCAGAGTTTTTACAAAAGAGAGGTCCCAACATCTGTATTTACAAAGTGTGAATGATAACGGTTTTTCCATCTTCATGTCCTCGCCACTCCGTGCCATTAGTTACCTGAGATAAAACATGCTAAAAAGTCAACACAAAGGTTGAGTGAAATTCATAGGTTTAATTAATATAATTTGAATGCAAATGTGATAATTGGGTTACGTTGATATACACCCAGTATTTGAAAATATAATTTATTATTGCCATTAGCTCATGAATCCGATGCCTTAGGTTATAATGATAATATTGCCCCTGCGGGCACCTTTGCCAAAATACCCGCGTGATTTCTAATGATGTGCAATTGGTTACACGTAACTGGGTACACCAACGGGGAGTCCAGCCCAAATAGATCTATTCACATCATTCGCGCTTACTACGGAGAGTAATTAACGGTTCATGATTATGGGGACTTAAAGGCAAAGCAGTTACTTAGGCAATAGTAAATTGAAATAGCATGTAGAAGTAATTGCATTCATGTTTATAGCATGTATCTCCCTCGCGGGTTTATAAAAAGATTGAAATGCGAGGCTATGAACTCACCTGAACAGTTATAGGGAAATTGATAGCTAATGTATAGGGAATGAAAGTAACGGCTTCAATACGGCAATCACAGACAACCTGGGTTAATATATGGCAAGTCTTAGTTTGATTGTATATATAAGTTTTTGGATATCGATGTTGGTTTTGATATAAAAATTATCATAACACCGTTCAGGCCATCATAGATCAAAAGTCATTCAGTAAACGTTTGAGGAGCTAGGGCACTTTAAATCGTAAACCCAACAACTCAGTCAGAACGTAATACCAAGATGAAACTCCTTAATATGAAGCTCCCTAGTATTGTGGTATGATATGGATCCGGGACATGATTTTTGAAAGCACATTGATGATGAATGATATAATAGTTATAACATAAGCAGTTTTAAGCATTTTATTCAATATCTGGAAACGTTAAGCACGTCAAGCGTTAATTAAAGTTATGTCTTGTAATGTTTTGAATGTGTTTTTATACTTTTTCAAAATGTTACATTTTAGACCCTTGAGTTTGAAAAGTGGCAGAATATACCCTTGGAGTTTGCACTTTTACGACTTTGGTCCCTCAAGTTTAAAAGATATACCAAGTAAACCTTGTACTTTAAAAAGTGACATAATAGACCCTTGTAGTTATAACTTTGATAAAATCCTTTTAGTTATAAGTTTCTGAAAGTTACGATATATACCCCTTGCATGGATAATTTTAACAAAACATGTCCAAATTGCCATGCAAGCTTATTTTAACATTTCAATAGACATTTATAAGTTATAATAAACTAAAATATGAAGATTTAACACACACAAGTTTAAAATTAAGCGAATCGTTTAAGCTAGAAGTAAAACGGGTCACATAAGGGTTTTAAAATAAACGGCGGGTTTTAAGCTCAATTCTTTCATGACTTATCAAAACTTATTTTAATGTTAGATAAGCTATTGGGAAGATAATAACAATAGTTTATAAGCTTACTTATTGATTAATTAAAAACTGAAGTTAGGGTTACGGAGTGTTACGGTTTGATCAAAACGGTATAACCACCTAGGTTTTTTGAGTTCAAAGCTTATATTATGATTTTAGCATGATCATATGAACATTATAAAGGTATGAATACAGAATATAAGCTTAGAGAACCTGGTCTTGAGCTTATAGCTTAGAAACGGGTCAGAATCAGGACTTTTAGCTTCGTACGCCTAGAATAACGACTCCCGGGCTTCGTTTCTTGGTTTCTTTTGCTTCCTTTATGTACTTGAGCCTTCTTAAGATCACTTAGGATCTATTAGAGCAAAGTATTGCTTCTATGTAAGGGTTATAGAGGAGGAAGTGGGGGATGAAGAAAAATGAATGATTTAGGTTCCTATTTATAGTCATATGATCCTTAAAGCTTAAGGTATGCTTGAAATCTGAGATGGGGCATGTGTACAAGCTAGGTAGGGATGTGGAGAAGCTAGTAGATGTGTTGTATAAGCTAGGAAGTAGCTTTGGTGAGTTGGTTTTGGTCTTGGTATGCCGTAGGTACAAAAGAAGAAACAAGAGCACATGTGATCAATTTTATATAATAAATGAAGTAGATATTTGTTTGAGGTGCTTGTAAGAAGCTTAGGGATGAAGTAGCATGGTCATCAAGGTGCTTGATGCAAGAAAAACTTTAAAATTGGGTCAAAATGCAAAGGTTTTGATTTTGGGTTTATTAGGGCTCAATTAGGGTGTTTCAAGCTTAATTTTCGTGTATACTTGGTTAGGAATGATAGGTTACTGATCCAAAGACTTATATTAAGGATTATAATGCAAAATTGATAGTGATTATGGGTTAAAATGGTAGAAAATGATAAACGGGTCAAAATCACAATTAGGCACGATTAGGGTTTTTCTAGCTTTGTTTTACTTGTACATTGGTGTTAATAATGGTGAAATGATGATGGAAAGTGATTGAGTAATGTTGTAATTTCTGTTATAATAACTTATTTAAGTATGGTTTTAGGTTTAACAAATGGATAAAAACGAAGAAACGAGTCATGGTTTAGAAACTAGCTCGTTTAGGTTTAGGGTTTTGAATTAGGGTTTTGAGTACAAAAAGATGTATGAAAGTTTATTTATAGAATATTTAGGGTTTATACATTGTAGAATGAGTGTAGTATCTTGCACACAAGTGATGGTGACGAAATTAGAATGAAAACGGAGGTAAAACGGCTATTTGGAGATCAATCTTAATGACTTGTACATTAAGCTTTTAGAGACTTGTACTTTGACTTGAAGAGATTTTATATTTCAAATGAGATGTTATATTGCTTGTACATAATGTTATGGTAAGCTTGTGCATTCACTTAGATGTAAATTCCTTCCATGGAATTAGGGTTTAGAGGCAATCCGAATAATGGTTTAAAGCCCGTTTTTCTGATATAACGTTGCGATTAGTCGCATTACAGAATAATTTACTTGTAAAATGATATTTATGATATTGAGACTGATAAATTAAAGATGATACTTGACATATATGAAGATAGGATTGTCATATGTAGGTTGCCTGAGCCCGTTAACTTTAGTTATGCAAGAAATGTTGCATATTGAGATATTGGCAAAGTAAGTAATGTAATGTAATAAAGCGAAAAATTTCCCTGAAAAAGGTGAGTTCATATATAACTGATAGATTGTACATCATCTAACTTAATAGATGGATATTTACATTTATGAAAATTGTGGGTTGTTATAGTATGATTCCCCGGGTCGTTTCCCCCAACGATTTATGAAATTGAGACCACGTTTTTGTTTGGACAATGATTTGAATGAAAACGAAGATTGATTTGATTATCTATTTCTAACAATTAAATTCAACAATTAAAATAAGCAATTAATAACAATTTAATAAGAAAACAAATAACGGGAATAAAGAAAACGCGACAAATAAGCAACTAAGGCAAAATTGATTCCTAAAAATGCAAATTAAATTTCTAAACCTAAATTAAGACAAAAGAAAATTTTAAGAAAAAGAAAATTATTTTTTTGATTATTTTTGAATTTATTATGAATTAAAAACTAATTTTAACTATTTAAATCCTAGAAAATAGCAAATTAATTCCTAAAAATTAAAAAAATGATTTTTAAACTTAGAAAAATCTAAAATACTATAAAAATTCAGAAAACTATTTTTAACTACTTTTTATAATAAAATCCTATTTTTAAAACTAAAATTAAAAAGCTTAAAAGTGAAAATAAAAATCTAAAATTGGTAAAAATGATTTTAATGCATGAAAACCTTAAACTAATTATTCTAAATTTAAAAACTATTTTTTTGTATTTTTAAAAACTGTTTTTCTATTTTTAATTGATTTTCGAAACTTTTTATCTAAGAAAAATCATAAAAATTAATCTAATAAAAGGAAAAATACCAAAAATTCAGGTAAAGTCCTTTAAGCTACAAAGAACAAGGGAAAAATAATGACAAGCCCCCAGCTTATCTAATAAGCTGGGGAAAAAGCTAAACAGGCTACAACTTGTTATGGGCTTATTAGCCCAAAAAGACTATAAAAAATAAATGAAAGGAAAGACAACCAGATGAGCTAATGAAGCACACTGGTAAGGCAATGGGTGAGTGAAAGGGAGGTCGTGGGTTCGAGTCCCAGGCCTCTCTTTTTGTGTTTTTTTTTATTTTTGCAAAAGTTTAAAGCAAACTTATAAATAAGCTGAAAAGTAGCAATTTTAATAAAAGCACTTTTATATAAACTTTCCTAAATAAGTGATTAGTAGTTAAATTCAACCCTTTTTATATAAATATAAATATAAATAAATACAAATATATAACGGTGATCAAAATCCACAAAATCAATGAAACCGAGAGTATATGATAATATGATATTCCCGGGTCGTAGTCCCAACGAGGAGCGAATTGGAAAGTCGAGAGTCGGTTTGGTATTTGATGTTTGAATAGAACAAGATTTGGATTGGATTTCTAAATCTGCGGGAAAAATAAAGCAATCTATACTAAAAACGAGAAAATTACACAAATTATACTAAAAATGAAAACGGGAAGCTAAAACGACACACTAAAAACCCTAAAACTTGAAATATTATTCCTAAAGTGAATTTTTTTACTTTTCCTAAAAGTAATTGACTAAAAAGTAAGAATAAAGAAGTTAAATCTAAACGGAGTTTAAATTAAGTAAAACGAGAAAATGAAAATCGGCCCCGAGACCCGTGCTTTAAAAACTCAAAATGTGCAAAAATGACCCTATGAAAGTTTTCCTATTTTTCCTAAGTGTAATATGACAGAATAAAATTTTCTAAAAAAGAAAAATATTTTTTTGACTTTTATTTAATTTTTAATTAATTAAAAACAGATTTAAAGAAAATAAATGATAAAAAATAGTAAACAAAATGGGAAAAATCTCAAAAAATACAAAAAAATAGCTTGAAAGGAGCTCGATCTAAGAAAAATAAGTTGGGGTTCCCAGCTTATTGGAATAAGCTGGGAAAAAGCAAAAACGGCTTAAAGGCTAATGGGCTAAAAACGTGTATAAGAATAAAACAAACACAAACTCTACCGGATGAGCTATTGTAGCACAGCGGTAGAGTGTGTGTGTTAAAAGGGTAGAAGGTGTTGAGGTCAGGGGTTCGAGCCTTGTGCTCACCCTTGACTTCCACTTTCCCCTTTTATATTTTTTTTTTCTATTTTTCTTTTTACACTTTTATAAAAGACACAAAAATAAGCACTTTTAAACTGAAATTTTTTGATGGAAACTTAGTAAATAAGCTGAAAAAGCACAAAAAAGACAGACATATGGGCTTTATAAGCTAAATGGCTTTTTCTTTTGGCTTTTTTGACTAAATAAGCTACTAAAAGGGAACTAAGCTAAAGACTTAGACTTAACTAATCATAATAAGCAAATGCAGGCTAAATTAAGCTCAAGTGAATGAAAAATAAGCTTACAAAAGCAAATAAGCTATCTGACTGACATATGGCTATAAACAGACAAAGGGGTGACTTTGAGCTTCTTTTTAAGCCACCAGACAGAAACCTATGGGTTATTGGATTACAAAACCTAACAGCTTATCCTAAAACCTATATAAATCAATAATCAAAAAGCATTTTGGAGAGAAAATAAGCAAAAAAAACTACTAGAAAAAGCTATGACAGACAGAACTTGTATATAAACCTAAGGCACTAAAGTTTTTTTTCTTTTTGGCTTTTAAGGTTAATAAGCAAATGAAAAGGAGAGATAAGCAAAGTCAGATACTAAAACACACCTAATGATCAAGTAGGAACAAAAGTGAGCTAATAAGAATAAGCCAATAAGCACAAAAAGCAATCTCAGCACCAGGGGAGGTACTTAAGCCCAACAGCCCATATGGGCACCTTTTGGCTAAAATAAGCACAAGGAAGGAGTTTTTAATGGTTTAGACTTATGTGAGCCTTAAGCTTGACTTAAGGGCTTATTAAATCAACTAAGACAAGGGGGTTTGCAAAGCATATAAACCAATAAATGGGCTTATGAAATAGCTTAACACACTCAGTTCATTCTGAGTGTGTTTTGCTTAACAGGCATAAGCCTATATGCAGGCCTCAATTTTAGTAAGCAAAACACACAAGGACTTAAAAATAAGAGATTACACAGAAGGAAAAATGACATAATTTAAGTTATGCAAGAATTTTTTAGAATCTAAAAACTACTGACACTACCTTAAATTTGCTAATTAAGAGTGGACCTTTACTTGACATTGAAATCATGGATTTGTGACAGATTTGACTCAAACCACAAATGGCATAAGCACTCTTAGAAAATTTGTTTCTACTGCATTTGTCAACTTCAACAAGTGTTGAGATTGAGCTGAAAAGCACATGAGCCAGACCAAAACAAATAAGCTACTTTAAGACAACAGATTTATACTATTAATACACAAACCTTAACTTTGATTATCTACACTTAGAAAACTCTTAAAAACTAATTAAAAGGACTTAAAATTTGAGTATGACAAAGTTCCTTAGTGATCCAAATGGATTTTTGAACCAATTGACCCATTTACCTTGCCAAACACCCCTTTATCTTTTTAAAATCAAGTTTTAAGCTGATACAGGGTAAGTTAAGAAAAAGATTTTTAAAACAGATGTTAACCAAACTCAGTTTAGCATAAATAAGTAAAAAGTACACAACAATAAGCACTTATGACAAGCAATCAAAGATAAGCAGTTAAAAGACAAATCAAGGCAGTTTAAAAGCAAATCTATACTAAAGGACATACAAGCTAAAAATTAAGCTAGAAATTCGTTTTAATAAGACTATGTTATACAATAAGCATCAGATAAGCAATATTAAGCAATTGATAAGCTACAAAGACAAACAAGCTAAAAATGAAAAAGAATGTGTACCTTTGTCCTATGCTTAAACTAGGACTTATAAATGCTCAAATGAGCTTAATCTACAAGATGCTTATGTAAAATAAGCTAAGAATAAGCCCCTACAAGCCCATCCATTTCTGGCTTGTCTTCCAAAAGCTCAAAATACCAAATTTTCTTTTAATGTAACAGTAGCTCACAAAAACTTTTTGTAAAACCTTTAAATGAATTAAAACAGTTTGTAAGAGCTTAAAAGAGCTTATGAGCCTGACTTGTGAACACTTTTGGAGTAAATAAGCTAAAACGTGTATAAAGAACTTTCAAAAAAATTTGCATCGAACTTAAATTTCATTCAAACAATAAAAGTTTACAATACTTAAAGTAAAATGACAGAATTGAAATACATAAAACTTAAAAAACATTAAAAGTAATCTATTCTACTCCTACATCCCTTTTTCTTGACTCTGTTTTCTCCTTTATATAGGCTGAGAGGGTCTTTGATTTGTGCTTCTTGTGTTTCTTTGGTGAGGAGAGACTCAAAACTTCATCCTGGCCCTTTACTTGCCTTGGCGCCCAAACCTTGTAATCCTGACCCTCAATTTTCTTGTCCTCTTTACTCAACCAATGGATAAACAAAGGATTGCCAAGCTGTGTATAGACCCATGTGCTTGTGGGGTTCATAGGTTTGTCATGGGGTAGGGTTTTGTCATTTTGTTGCAGGTTGTGGGGGAGAAGGTGAACATTAGTCAATGGCAGGAAAAAGAGGGGTTTAGGGTTAATGTTTAAGTTGGGAAGGGTAAAGGTTTAGGAATGTGGCAAAAGTAGTCCCCCAAGTGTATAAGTGTGTTGCAAGATTCGTCCTTTAGTGATATAAGTTTAGGGGGTTGACAGTTTTGCCCCCTAAACTTGTATATGTTATTTGCAGTCATGGTCCTTTTGTGGTATAAGTTGAATGTCTTGGCAGAATCAGTCCCTCAACTTATAGTTGGGCTTTTTGCTTTGTATAAAATAGCTTAATGGGTCGACCCGACCCATTAAATGGGTGCGGGTGGGCCCATTAAGTATTTCTTCATTTTTGGCTATGTCTTTGACTTCTGGCTTTGTCGGGGTTGACTTTGACTTTTGTTGACTTTGGCTTTTCACGCTTTTCCATTCCGTGCTCATTTTGTCTAGTTTTGGCTTTTTTGATTTATTTTGGTCCTATTGTCGATATACTATTTTCCTGCATAATATAAGTGAAAACATACAAATACAATGTATTTTTGGTACGTTTTGGGTCATTTAAGTCCGATTTTAATGGTGAAAGGTATGTGTAATTAAACGCATACCAAAATCCCCCATACTAAGACATTGCCGTGTCCTCACGCAATGCTATGAAGTAAGCACATAGAAACTAAGAATCTCGATCTCCTACCCCCAACCCACACCATACCCCCCCACAACATCCCCCCCCCACCGATTATAACCTCGAAAAGTAGCAAAGTGTTCGTCAATGGGAATTTAAAGACCTATAAGTTTTGAAAAGCCCCGTCTTTACCATTTTTAAATATTTACTCTTATTCCTACACATATTTTTGTATTTTTCATTTCAAGCAACTAACTAACTTATTTGACTTTCGTTATTTTATAACTTTTAGGGATCATAGAACAAGATGCATTTCGATCCGAGAATGCCCCAAAAAGGATAAATTCATCGTCCCCGACTTTTCACTTGCTCCAAACCAAGCTTAAAACGAAATCACAGTTAAATATAAGTTAAGATGCCAACACTACTCATATTTGCAACTTGTAAACTTTTCACTCCCGATAATTATTATATCTTAAGTGTATGTGCTATTTTGAATTTCAACTTTGGATCAATGTTTTGCAAAATTCTATGCTTCACGTTCCACCCGAGAATAATGAGTTTAAAGGCGAGATCATCCCATGTAGCGACTTTCGTCTTGGCACATCCCAACCTTGCGGCTAAGTGACCAGGCTTTTGACACCTCACAGAGACTAGTATCGGGACTCACGGACCTTAGGTTTCAAAAACTCTCAGGTTTCCCGTATATACATAGCTTATAAAATAGAATAGCCAAAGTTCAAAAGCATATTTGAATTTAACAAAAAAAGATCTTTTATTTATTAATTCACACTTAATATTAAACATTTATGCAATTGTAACCCTCGACTTTTTAGAAGGCTGCAACATCGGTTGTGAGCCGGCAAGATGCAGCAAACTTTTATCAGTCTCGGATTATTATTCTTACTATGGGCTTTCTTTAGAAGGCTGTAACATCGGTTGTGAGCCGGCAAGATACAACAAACTTTTATCAGCCCACAGTTTATATTTATTATATTTTTTTCATTTTTCATCATCATTTTTTTTAATTATTAAAATATGATATAGGGAAGACGTCTTTTTGAAAAATTCAAGTATAAATTTGAACTAAGGCTAAAGTTTTTGCTATATACTACATAAAAATTATTGATTTAAGTTTAATTTCCAAAAGTAGCACGTATTATTAGTCCGATTAGGAGCTTATGGGAGAAAAAAGCGACAAATTATACACATGAGCTCTTAAGATTTCCAAATAATCTTTGTTTAGCATCCAACTCATACTTAACTATATCATTTTTCGTTCTTTGCAACCCGCGAACGCTTAGTCTAAAAGTTAAGGAACAAGCTAGAGCTCAACACGCTCGATCGAGTCAAAATTTACTCTTATTCTACCCAGCAGGAAAGTCAAAATTGTGACAAAACACTTATTTTATTTTTGAAAATTTTTAATTTTTTTCATTTTTTTGGTATTTTTCAAAAATTTTGATGGTAAAAACGGGATTACGTGAAAAACAACGCTGCAGGTACAATCAAATCGAAGATACCCCCCATACTAGAACTAAACATCGTCCTCGATGTTTTAAGGCGGGTCTTTACGTAAATCTAAGGTCGTTTATTAAGTGTGCCAAAAGAAAAACGTTAGTCGATAAGATTAGGATATCGGATTCCCAAAATGAAGCTGAGGATGTGAAGCTCTTGTGATCGAAGGACAAAAACCGCGAGCACGAGAGGCTTCAAAAATCTGGGACATCCTGGACAATACAACACAAAACACAAAACATGGAAAAGGAAAGAGGCGAGCCTCCTCACAACACACAACAAAAACACTTATTCATTACTACCATACTACTACTACTACTACGATAATACTAGGATAAGCATGGGTTGCCACCCACGAAGCGCTTGTTTTAGGTCACTTAGCTTGACCTAATCCCCCATACTTGAGCTTGTCAAGGGGGATAGAAGTGGAGACACGGAACATCCAAGACTCGGATGTCCTCTTGGTAAGAGCAAGGAAAAATCTCCATCGGGCTTTCAAGAATTTTGGTGACTTTGAAAGCTTTAGTGCCCCGATGAGATAATTCCGGGAGAAGAGAGGTATGAACTCTTTTAGAAGTGAGAATCCCGGGGTTGTAGACTTTTTCCTCATTTTTGGATGAAAACGAGAGTAAAGCTCCTAGCCCGGGAACTTCTTTGTGGAACGGAAGTTCATAAAGAGAAAGAGGAGGATTAAAATCCTCAAGAATTAAAGAAGCATTAGTGGTCTTCTTTACATTCTTATCTGGTGTTGCAAAGTTGGTGACTTCAAAGAGGTTCTCATGAATGAGTATACCCGGATTAAATACCTTGTCCTCAGTTTTGGTTAAGACAAATCCTCAACCTCTGAAAAATCCTCATAGAATACCGAGTCATACTCCAGGAAAAGGAAGGACATTATTTGGATCGAGAAGATCAAGTTCATCAATCAAATTTTAGAATCTTGATTTTTCTCTTCCTTGAAGTCAAATGGATCATCATAAGTATCATCATTAACGGTCTCATGATCAAAAAGGTTATCATCATAATCATCCCATAATGGTGGGGATGAGTAATCAAGATCATCATCAGTGAACATCTTGAGAATGATATTAATAAGATCGTTATCGAGAGAATAGTTTGCTAATGGAGATTGAGTAAGCGAACATTTCCACTTCTTTAATAACTCTTTCGGAGCATATCATTATATCTTGGTGGAAATGATTCACTAGGAGCGAGTTCATCGGTGAACTCCTCGGAGATGGTATCATCAAGGTTGTCATCAAGAGAATTTTCATCAACTGAATCTTCGAGAATAGAATCCATATCCTTGATAGGATCATGGTTAAGCATATACTCTAATTCTAGAAGATCAGATTTGGCATCAAAGGGAAGATCATCATTTCCTGGTGGAAATGTGATATGAGCGAGTTCATCGGCGAACTCCTCAAGAAAATAGTCGCTAATACAGAAATGTGGAGACTAGGTGAAGAAAAAAATAAAAAAAGATATAAAAAAAAGAGGTGTACTGCCACTTAAAGAATTATGAAAAGGATGGAGAAAATGATAAGGATTACAATTATACCTGTGGGAAATGAATTACTTGCGAGATAAGCTTTGAATTCTTCCCAAATTAACCCACTTTCTTCGAGGGAGATAAGTGTAGGGGAATAATAAGAAGACTTGGTCTCGGGTTCCGAAATTAGAGTGGGATTTCCACTCGATTGATTATCATGATACGGAGGGAGATCTTTGGTTTTATCAAGATGTAGCAAGTTCTCAATAATGTCTACCTCCAGATCAAAGATATCATCATTAACTTCCGGTGAAGTTAAATTGGTATGAGAAGAGACAAGAGAAGTGGGATTGCCACTTGGATGATTTGTTGCAAACAAATCTTCACGAATTTCCTTATGTGAAACATTGTAGACATCAATCATGTTGATTGATTCTTGATGAGGTTCGTTTGAATAGCTTGAAGTGTCATTTCTCATGTTCAAGATTAGTCTTTCATTACCGTCACGAAGAATCATTTCTTCCCCATGAACGTCAATCAAAGCACGAGCGGTCCGTAAGAATGGTCTTCCCAAAATGAGGGGGACACGTGGATCGCTTTCATAATCAACAATGACAAAATCAGTGGGAAATGTGAACTTTCCAACCGGAATAAAGACACCTCTTTCAATTCCTTTCGGAGTGCAAATATCACAGTTAGCAAGTTCAAGAGTCATTTAGGTGGGAATAAGCTTGGGTAATCCTAACTCTTTCCACACCGAGAGTGGCATCAAGTTGATGCTAGCACCTAGGTCGGCTAGGGCTTTGCACTTGAGCTCATTAAAACCACATGGAATGAGAAATTTCCTAGTGTCACCTAGCTTTTCAGGAAGCTTCTTTAGGATAATCACTGAGCAATTTTCACTAACGGGTGTTTTTTGCCAATTCTATCAAACTTAGGCATGAGAATGAGAGCATCCGCGAAGCTAATGTCGAAATGCAAATCTTGGAAGATTTGGAAAAATTTCTCCATTTGGTTATTAGCCTTTTCGCGGAGCTTTTGGTCATTAAGTCTAGACGGATATGGAATTGACGGTTTCGGGTTAGGCTTCGGAGCACTAACGGGAGCTTCAACTGGCTCAACAACGGGAGCAACAACGGGCTCAGAATTTGGTACTTGAGTTTCAACTTGGACAACCGGAGGTTGGACGTCTTCGGTACCTCCGTTATTAGTAGGAGGCACCGTGTCCTTTGTAACCTCGGTTTCACGTTCCACTACTTTAGGGGGAGAAGAAGAAGTAGTAGGAATCGTGGGTCCCTTGTAAGCAACACCACTTCGGGTGGTGATACCTTTCAAATCTTCCCTCGGGTTAGTAATGGTGTTACTCGGAAGAGTTCCCGAACCCGAAGTAGAAGCGGTATTCATTTTCATGAATTGACCCAACATATTCTTAAGATCATTAGTAGAATTGGTCAATGTAGTCATGTTGGTTTGCATGTTTTTCAAAATGGCATCATTTGCCTTCATGTAGCTCTAGAATTCGGCATTCGTTACAACTTGCGGTTGAGGAACCGGAGCTTGGTGAACCGGAGCTTGGTAAGGCGGGGCTTGATAAGCCAGAGCCAGGGCTTGATAAGCTGGAGTTGGGTTTTAAACATGATTAGCTCCTTGGAAAAATTGGTTTCGACCTTGGTTGTTTCCTTGATTCCTATTCTGATTCTGATTTTATTGTTTCGATTTAGATTTTGATTCATATTAAACCCTGGTGGTCCGAGATAATTGTCCGAACAATAGCTAAGCAAATTACGGTTACCTTGAGGTTGGTAAGTATTATCACCTTGATTGTAGGCTCCCGCAGCATATACGTTCTGAGTTTGGCCAACGGTGGCTGGACAATTAATGTAAGAATGAGGACCACCACAAGTTTCGCAACTCGGTGTTACGGAATTAACTTGTTGGTTTGTTTGAAGCATTTTCATTAAGTTCTTGTTGATTTCCGCCATTTCAAGCTTAAGGGCTGCTATTTCCGGATTAGAAGAAGTGATAGAACTAGATGACTCACTCCGTTGGGCTGAAGTGTCCCAATCATTGTGGTGAGCGGTCATATTCTCGATGAGATCATAGCACTCTTCGGGTCGTCTTTTCATAAAAGTACCACCGGCAGCAGCGTTGATAGTATCACGATGCCTCAATGTTAACCCGTTATAGAAAGTATCTATTTGAGTCACGGGTAACATGTTGTGGTTAGGACATCGATCAATTGAAAGCTTGTAACGTTCCCATGCTTCGAATAACGATTCATCGGGTTCTTGACGGAAATTCGTAATATCATTTCTCAACTTGGTCACCATAGAGGGTGGGAAGTATTTTCCGAGAAATATTTTTGCCATTTGGTCAAAGGTGGTGATAGAATTCCTTGGCAAACGATCAAACCATTCGGCGGCACGATGTTGCAAGGAGTAAGGGAAGAGATATAGACGAAGGGCGTCATCGGAGACCCCATTCACTTTCATACTTTGGGTGACATGCAAAAACTTGTCAAGATGCTTGTTGGCATCATCACCCGGTCCACGAAATGGACACGAATTTTGAACTTGTTGAATCATGTCATTCTTAAGTCCAAAATTAGTTGCCTGAATTGCAATCGGGGCAATTGGTCCACCCCGACCATTCAAAGTTGGTTGGCACAACTCCTCCATCGTTCAGAGGTCGGGAACTGGTAAACCATCCTGCAGGAGGTAGTCTAAGCCCCGTTTCGTTAGCAGGCATGTTGATTTCTTTAAAATTGTTTAAAGAATTAGGATCAACGCGAGTTCTTCTTCGGATTGTACGTTCGGGGTCTTCGAGAGGTGGAAAAAGATTCCTAGTCGAAGATCGAGTGCTCATGCACTAAAAAGAAATATAAAAAAAAGAAATTATACTAATTAATTTTTTTGGTTGTTTTTTTTGTTTTTCAACAATTGATTCACAGTTTATTTTAATAACGGACAACGAGATAAGACAACTTAAACATAATAAAACAGACAGCTTCAAGGTTGCATCTCTTAAAAGAAAACACACAAAGGGCGGAGGAGTAGGAAAGTGGAAGCTATCTAAAAACTTCTCCTTAGGGTCGTAGTCTCCTCGGGACAACTCTTATACCACCTCTTCTTATCTTGTTGACTTGTCAAGGTGGCCGTACCTCGCAAGTGACATAAAAGGCAAGTTTTTGATCTTTGGTTTGGGAACTTATTAATGATAATACTTAAAGTTGAGAGTATTATATAATTGATTCTTTTATTTATATATAAGGATAATTTTTTATATTTTTTATTTTTTCTTGTCTTATATATATAATACTAAAAAAGAAAAAGAAAATCTTTTTGTATTTTTTTATTTTTATAAGAAAATAAGCAAAATAACTTCACACGGAAGGATCTTCAAAGCACTAATTGTCAAACGTCGGAAACGACAATCGTCTTACACTCCTCCCCGGCAGCGGCGCCAAAAATTGATCTCAAGCTTTCGGTACATATAAATAATAAATAATATACTACTTATATTAACCCAACCAAATCAAGTGACCCTTGAAAAGGTTTAAAGATAGAAAATCAATGAAATCCGAGTAGTATATGATATTCCCGGGTCGTTTTCCCGACGAGGAATGCAAATTTGAGAGTCGAAAGTCGGTTTGATATTTGATGTTTGAATGGAACAAGATTTGATTGGATTTGATTTCTAATTCTACGAAAAAGACAAAAAAGGCATGCTAATACTAACAAATAAGGCGATTAACAAAGAAATCAAATAACGGGAATCCTAAAACGCGTCTAAATTATCAACTAAATCAAATTAACCCTAAAAATGCAAACTTAGTTTCTAAACCTCTAAAATGATAAAAGAAAATTTTCTAAAAAGTAATTATATTTTTTTTTGACTTTTTAATAATTTTTTATGAATTAAAAGTCTATTTAATCTATTTAAAATTCTAGAAAATGACAAATTAATACCTAAAAATTCCAAAAAATGATTTTCTACTTTAGAAAAGTCTAAAATGTGATAATAGAAAACTATTTTAACTACTATTTATAATTTAAAACTAATTTCTAAACTTAAATTAAAAAGCTAAAAATGAAATTTAAATTCTAAAAATGATGAAAATGATTTTAAACTTTATAAACCTCAAAATATTATTTCTAAAATGAAAAACTATTTTTTGTAATTTTCTGAATTAATTTACTAATTTTAAATGACTTTTCAAAAATTTCAAAAAAGAAAATTAATTAAAAATATTAAACACTTATGGAAAAATCTGAAAAAATGCACAAAACTCCTAAATGCTATGAAGAACCTAGGAAAAATAAGCTGGATAAGCTAGCTTATCAAATTAGCTACAAAAAAGCCCTAATAAGCTACGGCTTATTAATGAAAAAGGGGAATAAAAATGTGCTTAAGTATTAAATTTTGCAAAGGATTACCGAAAAAGAGCCAAGGGCGAGTGGTAGTGTAGTGTGTGTGTAAAAGGTTGAGGGTGTTGAGGTCCAAGGTTCGATACTTGGTCACCTTGGACTTCCACCTTCCCTTTTTGCTTTTTTTTAAGAACTTTTTACATAGATTATAAATAAGCTGTAAACCAACAACTTTTGTGAAGACAAAATTTTTAAAACTTAAAAATAAGCTCTAAATGTGACAGATTACATAACTTCACTAAGAGCAAAAAGGGGCTAAACTGTTTAGATTTTTTAAAGCCAAATAAGCTAAGGAAAAGCACATAAAACTAGAAAAAAAATAAAGCTATCCTAATAAGCGCTGATAAGCAAAAAATAAGCAAAGAAATTATGCTAAACTAGATGAAGAATGAGATTACTAAAATGCTTTCAAACTTAAAATGCTAAACTAAAAAGCTAATAAGCTTGAATAAGCACTACCCTAAGCTAAATAAGCTAACAGAGACTTAAACCTAACCTAATGAGCAAGACTAAACATAAATAAAGCAAAGCAATAAGCTGAAGAGCTCAAATAAGCAAATAAGCTTTTTGGCCAAATTGTTAACAAAACAGCCTAAGGGGACACTTTCTAGCTTATTTTTAAGCTAGAAGATGGAACCTTATGGCTTTGAGACCTATTAAACTTAAAAGCTGGTACTATAAGCTATCTAACACAGTAAAGGAAAAGGAATTTGATATTCAAATAAGCCATGAAAAAGGCTAAGGAAAAAGCTAGTTACACAGTTTGCACACTTTTTAGTTTTCTTTTAAAGGACAAATTGGCTTTTTGCAGGCTCAAAATAAGCTAGTATAAGCTGACTAAAATGCAAAATAAGTTCAAATAAGATATTAAATTATTACTTCAAGAAACTGCTAAAACTAAAAATCATAACCTAAATCATACTTTAGCTTATCAAATTTTAAGATTAAAAAGGTGACTTTTCAAAAACTTAAAACTAACACTACACTTAGACAGATTTTTGACTAAAAGTAAAAATGGCAAATGCCATCTAAGAACAGATTATTCCTGCTGTATTTTGAGACTCAATCATGCATAAAATCACACCTATAAGCACCTAATCCAAATTCAAACAAATAAGCTAAACTTTAAAGCTAAAGTATCGCAGATTCAAACCACAAGTACCCAATACTATGAAACAAAGATTCAATCTTAAACAATGATCTAAAACATATTAAAAGGCCTCAAATATGATGTTCAAGGTTGGAAAATAGGTCAAAACAGGCTAGCAGTACTAACATGGGTTAGTACTGCCCATAGCCAAACAACCCTTTAAAACTTGTTTTAGCATTTTTAACTTGATAAAAGCTATTTTATGCTAAAATTTGCATAGACCAGATGTTAACTATGTTCTAACAACAATATTAAGCAGATTTCAGCAAGAATTTAGCACTCAAATAAGCCAAAACAGATTATGATAGTTTTAAGCTATAAAGGACAGTTTCATATAAAAACATAAACAAATGAAATCTAATCAACAAATAAGCATAAACTAGCAATAAACAGTAAGAACAAGCATAAATAAGCAATAATCAGCAGTAAATAAGCACTACAATAAAAAAAATTACAATAACCAAAACAGTAAAAATAAGCTTAAAACTTGAAAATAAGAACTTACAAAAGCCCTTGCTTAAACAGGGAAAAACAATGCTCTTAAAGCTATTCTACCAAGCTTTAGCTTGTCAAAGACAAGCTAGTAAGGTCATGGAAGCCCTTCCACATTTGGCTTCCCTTCCAATAAGCTGAGGTAATTTTGGGGGTGAATCTTTGTGAAATTTTGCTTTACTACTTAACAATTTAAGTTGCTTAAAGAAAACAGTTTATAAGAGAGTTATAAGAGCTTAAGAAAGCTTATCAAACACTTTTAATAATTAGAGAACACGAATTCTTAAAAACAAAAATTTTAACTAAAAACTTGATTTTCATTAATTAAAACAACATTACAATATTTGAAAACTTAAGCTATTACTACACTACATAAGCTGAAAAATGCTAACTAGATTAAAACTACATGCCTTTTTAGGCTTACAAGGGCCCTATTTATATAAAATTCTAAGAGTCTTGGGGTCTTCATGTATGTTTTCTGTGTGAGGAGAAACGAGGGTGTGTTTCTTATGTGATTCAAGTCTCTAAGACATCATAGCCCTTCATTTTGAGTGCTCACCAAGCTCTTTGATCTTAACCCTTTATTTCTTGTATTCTTTCTTGGACAAATAGGGTGATAGGGGATTGCCAAGGTGGCATTTATCCCATGTGAGGTGGGGATGGATTGGGATGGTGATGGGTTTGTCGTGGGGTTGCAGGGGGTGCACGGAAGAAGACCCTGTTTAGGCAAAAAGGGCGCGAAATTGTTTGTAACTGTTTTGGTGATACAGGGTGAAAGATTTGGGGAATTAACACTTTTGGTCCCTGAGTTAGTATGGGTGTTTGCACCGTTAGTCCTTTTGGACTAACAATGTTAGTCCTTAAGGACTAACCGTGAAATGGGTTAACGGGGTTAGTAATAGATTTGGTTAAGTGTGTGTTGGGCTTGGGGATTGGGCCAGGTTTTGTGGATTGGGTTTAAGGATTTAATGGGTTGTCCGGTTTTATTATTTTTTTGGGTTAAATGCTTAAAATAGGTTTTATACACATGTTGGGCTGACCCGGCCCAATAAGGTGGGCCCGGGTTGGTCCATTTTGACAATTTTGGGTTTTTGGGTTTGTTTTTCGATGCTTGTTCTGATATCGTATTCCGGAGTTGACTTTGACTTCGTTTTGACTTCAACTTTAACTTTTTGACTGGTTGACTTGACTTTTCACGCTCTTTTTATTCTCGTGCTCGGTTTTGTCGTTTTGGCTTTCTTTTTCTTAGTTTTTGTCCTTTTCTTCGATATGTTACCTGCACAAATTACAAATGCAAAACAACAAATAATGTATTCCTTGATATGTTTTTCGTCTTTTAAAGCCGTTTTACTAGGTAAATGGTATGTGTAATTAAGCACATACCAACGAACTACATGCAACAACCAATGCTAAATCCAAAGGCGTACATGATCCAACAAACTACAATAAACATTAGACTTGTTCAATGGCGTAAGGCATCTAAACTAAACTATTCAACACCAACCAACAACAACCAAAGAATTTTATCAAACCCTGGTAATAGGCAGATTGCACATCCGGGTATGAATTTGGGTCAAGACAGACTGATGCGGATGGATGGAGTTAATGGTGGGAATCAGTTTAGACAATATGTTGGGCAGAATGTTGGGAATCAGAATAGGTAGAGTGCAGCACAGAATGTCGGGAAGAAGGTTGTTTCGTATGCAGTTCAGAATCCGAGTGTTCAGAATGTTGGAAATCCAAATAGGCTTATTGTCATTCTGGGGATTGCTAATCTGAATGCGAATCAAAATGGGAATGGTAATGTTGTAGCAGCACGGGCTGAAGGTAATGGTAATGGGAACAACAGAAATCAGATACGGTGTTACAACTGCAGAGGAATGGGTCATCTTGCTAGGAACTACACAGTCAGACCCAGGAGAAGGGATGCTGCTTATCTTCAGACACAGTTGATGATTGTCATAAGAAGAAGCAGGGAACAACTCCAAGCTGAAGGTTTGATTTAAGGTGTGCAGGAGGATCTTGGTGAGATTGAGGTAGTCATGCAAATTACATTTGATGGCTATTTTGCTTAGCAAAACATCGACATGGGGTACTCAGAAATGAAAACGCTCTCCGTCTATGACTAAGACTGATCAGCAGAAGTACACCAATTCTACAATTGTTATTGATAAATGATATATTCAATATCTTTACTCAAGAGGAGCAGTATACTAAGTTACTCGAACCCATTTCTTAACCATACCAAGTTTAACAGAATGACAGTAATGTTATCTTTGTAGTACTAGTGTGGAACAAAGCGGGAGAATAGTAGAACAAAATCCTGGTACTATTAAGGAAACACGTGCTTATTTTGAATCATTGTATAATAATTTAGCTATAGAGGTTGAGAAAGTCAACTCGGTCAATCGCAAAATGAAAGAAACAAATGCTGATTTGACCACTTGTTGATTCCACTTCAATAGATTGAATTCCTTAAGCTTTGTTTAAGGTTTAGTTATATTAGATAAATCTAACAAAACTATAGTAGAAATTGTTTTTTTAATTTATTATAGATTATGCAGAATCTAATCTTTAATATTAGGAAGAATTCTTAATGAAACAGTAATTCAAAACAAGTAAGCTCCAATATTATTAATAATAATACGAATACTCTTAAAGTATTAGGGTTACACAGACTTTGAAGCTAGAATATAAAGATAAAAAACATATCTAACTCTATATTCGCCCTAGGGACCTTCGTTTTTTACTCCAGGAGGCCCTCGTCGGCTTACCATCATCAGGTTTTTCCTCGATCGTTGGAATTGAAGAAATGGTAGACATCGGTGGTTTCTCGGGTGTTGGGGGATTGCTTTGGGCCAGTATGCTATGATAATGAGATATTTAATATGTTTACTCAAGAGGAGCAGTATACTGAGATACTCGAACCCATTCCTGAACCACACCAAGTACAACAGAATGACAATGTTATTTCTGATATCTCGGGTGTGGAACAAGAGGGGGGAACAGTAGATCAACATACTGCAACTGTTGAGGAAACACGTGCTTACTTTGAATCATTATATAATAATTTGGCACTTGAAGTTGAAAAAGTCAACTCGGTCAATCGCAAAATGACAGAAACAAATGCTGATTTGACCACTGAGCTTGCTAGATATAAAAATCAAGAAAAGTGTTTTGAAATTAGTCAAGAAAAATATGACAAACTTGAAAGATGTTATCAAAAGTCGGTTTATCAAGAACAATGTCTTACTAAAAAGATAAATGCTCTTCATTTAAGTTCCGGTAAACAAATAACGACTTTGAATGAGGAAATTTCAAATTTAAGTAAACAGCTTTCAACGGAAAAATCAACTGTTTCTTCTCTTCTTGAAGAAAAGAAAAAGTTGAAGTCTGATTTCAAAATACGCGAAGACGAGCTTCTTGATAAACAAATTCAACTTGAGAATAAGATAAAGGAATTAGATAATATTTTGGTTAAAACGGGTCAATCGATTCAAACGATGCACATGCTTTCACCTAAGCCAGACTCGTTTTACCACACCGAACAGAAAATGGCTTTGGGTTATCAAAATCCTTTTTATCTCAAGCAAGCTCAGCGAAAACAACAGAGTTTGTATAATGGCAAAGTGTTACTTGAAAAGCATGATCCTCCTGTTGTGCATGATTCGGAAGAGACACTGCAACTTGCTCAAGAGAGTCGCCAAAAAATGAAACAATTGAACAAAGAAATAAAACCGGCAAACTACACAAAGATTAATCATCTTTCGGGGATTTTTGTTTCTCAAACGGCCAAGTCACAAGAAGAGGTGTATGTTGTAAATACTTCCAAAACGGCCACTGTTTCAAAATCGATTTCAAAACCAAATGAAGAATTTTTGGATGACACTACTCTAAGTGTTGCACGAAAATTTCTAAATGAGGTAAAAAGCACCATTGTGACTCTTCAACGTGTTGTCAAACATAGAATGACTTTAGATACACACAATTGGTCGTCCAGTGCTCATCAAGAGATTCACAAAATTTTAAAAGAAGAAATTTTTCCTATCATCAACCAAGTGGATTCTAGACTTCAAAATTTTGAAATACAATTTTTGAAAGAAGCAGCCAAATTTGTTCGAGACTTTAAATCTCTTGCAAAAGAAGCTGATGAATCTCTTGCTAAGCACAAGACATTGGAATTGGAAATTGAGCGTCTCTTGAGAGCAGTTGTCAGTCAAGACATTATGTCTATTGTGCAAAATCCATCGGTTGTAGATTCATCAAATCTCCAAACTGAGCTTGACCGTACGAAAGAACGACTTGAAAACTGTATCATTAAAAAGGAGAATGAATATGCTAAACTTTGGAATGATTGGTACAAAAAGTGTGAAGAATGCAAATATGACAAAATTTCGTACGATAAAGCTTACAATGACATGCAACAAAAGATCGAACGGTTGCAAGCTCAGTTGGGAGATCTCAAGGGTAAAAGTACGGATACTCCATGTGTATCAAATACCCTTGATCCTTTGTCTCAGAAACTTGAAAATGAGAATGTTAGAATTAGAGTTTCAGGTTCAAAATTATGAAAAAGAAAATGAAATGCCATCTAAACTACATATACAAACCTGTTTGACTCATCTCAGTGTCAACGTGCTCAAGACTAAAACAATAATAGTACTCTTTCTTTGCAAAATAAATTACATGACACGATGAGCTCAATTGTTTGATAAAGTTTCTGAACAAAAAGGCACAACCAAAGGTACGAGTGTGAATACTCAGTTTTGTAAGTAATCAATTTTGGGAAAACCACCTTCTTCTTCTAAACCAAAACTCTATGCTGTAACTCCTTTTCTAAAATCTAAGGGTTTTCCCAAGATCGATAAGATACATGCTTTTTCAAAACCAGTCACTTCAAACTCGATACCTACTCTACAAGAATCAAAAGTTATGAACAATGATAAAGTGATTGCCCCAGGAATGTTTAGGATTAATCCTTTTAAGCCTTCTAGGGAAAATAAGTATGTACCTACCAAAGTTAGAGCAAGCGTTAGGGCAAATCCGATCATTGTTTCACAATCTCGTGTCATAACTAAGAAAGATGTTAATTCTGACTCAAATGGTTTATCTTCTATAGGAGTAGACAACACTGCTAAGACCAGAAGGCCACAGCCTAGGAGCAATACAAAGAATGATAAGGTCCCATCTGCTTTTAAGAGTTGTTACAGTAAGAATAAAGAAGTTAAAGTAGAAGAACACCCTAGGAATTTACTGCTTTCTAAGAATAAGAAAAATATGTCATCTGAATGTAATAACATTAATCTTGTTATCCAGAATGATAAATCTAAAGTTGTTTGTGCTATGTGTAAGCAATGTTTAATTACTGCAAATCATGATGTAGAGGTAATAATAATAATAAAAACTATGGGCTGATAAAAGTTTACTGCTTCTTGCCGGCTCACAACCGATGTGGCAGTCTTCAAAAGAAGGCCCGTAGTAAGAATAATAATCCGGGACTGATAAACGTTTGCTAAAATACACATACCTTTTACCTAATAAAACGAGCTAAAAAGACCAATAATGACCAAAAACAGATAAAAAAAAGCATTGTATATGTGTATTTTGTGATTTGTGTCTTGCAGGTACGGATATTAAATAAAAGGACAAAAACAAAGGCAAAGCAGACAAAAACCAAGCACGGGAATGGCAAGAGCGCGAAAAACCAAAGCCGAAAGCATATTTTATCTCTAATGGGCCAACCCGTACCCATTTTATTGGGTCGGGTCAGCCCATTATAATTTACACCTTATAAACTTCAAGACTAAAGTTATAAGCCTTATACATATCTATAAGTCCAAATCCAATTAACCATATCTTGGCCCATTTGATATACAAAAGCCCATACTCGGTCAAATCCCAAAGGAATTTATAACCCCAAGGTCAAAACACGGGTCAAAAGTCAAGTTACTATACATCTTCCCATTTTCCCTCCCCGTTTTTACATCAAAACACTCACAGGGAAACCAAGGTAAATCATGCCATTCACCCTCAAACACTCCTTCAAATACTTCTAGAAGGCAAGCCTGACAAGCTCTGACACCAATGAATGACACGCTGGCGATCCTTGAGCATCTGATTGGTTGTATAAATGTGTACATGATCTAAGGGTGCTAAAGATGGATTGAAAGATCAAGGGCTAAGGATTGAAGTTGGGACGCTCCTCCTCACATCTAGAATCATCTATTGTCTGCTATAAATAAGAGAAGAGTTTACACAATGAAAGATATCTAGCTTAGGAGTAGGAGTAGACTAGGGTAGCTAATTTTCCAGCTTATTGTTCTTATTTTAAATGTAATTTCCTTTTAAACAATGTAATTTCCTCTTTTCATTAATTCAAATTCAGTTTACCTTTCAAATCTGTCTTAATTTCAAGTTTTACCTTTATGCAACTTACTCAAAATGTGATTGAATGTTACTTAATCATCAATAAGCTTTCATTTCTCTTTTAAGCTACTTATAAATCAGTTTAAGCTTTCCTATATAACATAGTTTCATTAAAATTACTTAAATGCCTATGCTAAAATGGAATGCTTAATTTTTGGATGATAAACTAAACATGGATGGGCTTATTGGACTTTACCAGCTCATGAAAGTGAGTTAGAGCTTGTAGATTAAGCTCTAAGAGCATTTAAGCCCTTGTTTAGAGCAAAGGGCAAAGGTATGTTTCATTTTTCTTTTCTGAACTTATTTTTTGCATATGCTTACTAAACTGCTTATTTTTGCTTTTTCTGCTTTAATTGTGCTTATTCTGTCTTAATATTGCTTATTACATTTAGATTAATGCTTTTTTAATCTATTTTTAGCTTAAAATTAATTTTTAGAAAATAAGGGGGTGTTTAGATCAAGCAGTAGAAACTTATGTTTCTACTGCTTGATTGATTTATAGCCTTTGATTCATTTTCATTTTAGTCTTAAATCAGTATTAATGAAGTTTTAATGGAGTTAGGATAAGCTTTGTTAAGGATTGAAGTTTGTTCTTTAATTAGTGTTAAGTCTGCTGATTTATTAGATTTCTTAGATTCTATTTTGGAGATTTTGTTAGAATGCATCAGAGTTAAAGGTTTGTCATTTGAATTAGTACTTACTGCATCATAATACAAGTTCTTTGAGTTAGTTTCATTAGAGATTGCCTTATAAAAGTTATAGGTAAAATTCAGTTTAGTATGCAAGTTAGAAGTTTTTGAAAGGCTTATTTTGAAGTTTAATTTTGAGGTTAGATTTGAGCTTAATCTGTTTAAGTTTGGTGAATTTTAGCTTATTAGGATATGAACTTCATTTGTTTTTCGGTTTTAGTTAGAATGCATCAGATTTAGTGATTGAAATCTAGCTTGAAAGTTGCCTAAAAACTCAGAAAAGCCAAAAATAAGTTTCATAAGTTCCCTCTTTCATTTCTAGTTATATACCTTAAATTCTTATCCATTATTCTAAATTTCAGCTTATTTGATATGTTAGGATATAGGACTTTATCTGTTTTTTATTTTTAGCCTTTCAAGAGCCTTTTTGATTATTGAAATTCAATTTTGAATATAGCTATTTAAATCCAAAAAATGCCAAAAATATAGTAGCTAATCTGTCATTTTTAATTTCCTTTTTCAGCTTATTTTCTTAATCATTTTGCTTAAATCCTGCTTTTATGTGTTCCTTGGGGACTGATCTCAATCTATTTTTGCTTTTCAGCTTATTTTAAGTACTTA